>CM031238.1:233931724-233939224 GCA_018340775.1 Taxus wallichiana var. yunnanensis | reverse complement strand
CTCAACAAGAACACAACAATACACATGACACAAAGTTGCCAAGGTGACCTTGTTGCCAATGCCCAATATTCCTCCATTGTTGGTCTCCTAACCCCCTTCATTTTTGTGATATAATTCTCTGCAAATAATGAAACAATACCCCTTTGGCCTCCGGGACGTATCAATATGTCATGGAAATAAAACACATATAAAGAATCCATCATACAATCCTCAGCATACATCAAGCAATAAACATACATATACATATTTATCAATTAACATCATCATATTCATAACTATATCATCACCAAAGTTAGGAAATTCCATCAATTGTTTACAACTTATTAATATTTTGATTCTGCTATCATCGATAATTTACAATAATCCATAATCTAATTAATATTCTATGACCACCATGTAATTCCCTACATTTAATGTAACTCATTCCTACTAGATACACTCAATAGCATATTATCGATCCTAATATCATTGCATTATTAATAATTTATGACATCAAAGAAATCACATGGTTAGTCCAGTAATCTAAGTACAATTTTCATTCACAACCATCCCAAAATGTTAGCATAAAACAAAATAATACTAGGTCATCATCAATCTTGAAAGATCTATATATGTTCGCTATGAGTCCATACAATCCAAACCGAGTACCAACATATCGATAATCAAAGGGTCCATGTCTCTAATAAATGATAATTAAGATCATAGTAAAATAAGTGCCAAAGAGGAGTGGGCATTACATCCCCTCCCCTTAAACTTGACTTCCTCTTGGAAGTCACGGAAAGAGGTCAGGAAATAAGACATACAAACTTTCAGAATAATCTCTACGAATTTAACCAAGATACAACACAGAACATTTAAACAAGAAATTTTCGATGGGATCCAGTGAAAGATAACTAAGGTCCAAGAATAATGAGAACATTCTTCTACATAGTGTTTCCGCATAGCCACACATGGATACTACAGATGATAACAAGGATAAGACTTTCACTTAGGTTGAATTATACTTCAATTTTCATTATATTATATGAGATTAACAACTACCAATCATGGCCTTTAATTTTGCTTGAGAAAACACACCTACTCATAGGCCTAAAAATTCATACCATCTGAAGATGAGGTTTAACAACAAGGAAGAAACCTAATTTTAACAAAATTATTTACAAGGATGAAGACTATTCATTAGAATTACTTAATATAATACTAAAGAGCTCACTTAAATTTTCATGGTGATACTAAGAATACTCTTGGCCACAAGGTTTCCCATAACTTTGAATTTTTACACAATTATTGTAACATATAACCATTAATCCTAATTTTAACAAAACCTATCAATTAGACAACATTTCAATTTCCCCCTTTTTTTGTATATGTAATCTTAGCCCATACTATCATATCAAAATTTCAATTTTAGTTGGGGGAACTTTGAGAGACTTGTGGGACAAGCAATGCTTGTCCCATGCCTCTTAATTTGGCCCAACAACCTTACCTATGGGTTGGGAAGCTCAATTTTGACTTCATTGTCCATCTTTGAGTGTAGGAGAAGCAAAATCATTAGAATTTCTTTCTTCCCAAATTAATTTTTGTCCCTTCAAAGCATGGTGTGCAAGTTTTTAGTCATTGGGTTGTCATAGTCCTTTCTTGTGCATTGATGTTTCTTGGTTTTGATGTTTTTACTTGAGTGTGAGGATGGGGGATGATGAAGTAGCATCCTACATGGATCCACCTAATCAACCTCGGTTCCCGAGTTTTATTTATTTGTGACTTTTGGTTTGAATTGGGGTTACTCATTTTGTTGCTTGTGTAATTTTGGGATTTTGGGAGCGTTTGGAGTGCTTCGCTTGGATTTTAAGAGGCTTGTGAAGGATATTGTTAGATCTTGATGGAGATGTAGGCTCTCCATACTTCTATTATTATGTTATTTTATTTGTGTTAAGCAATGTTGTGCTTGTTAAAATTATTTGTCTTATGATGGTGTTGTGTGGGTTGGTTGAGTAATTGGCCTTAGTTGGGTGTGTTGAGAAGGATTTATGGGACCATTGGGGAGGGAAAACGGAGTTTATGTGAGGCATGCAAAATGGCGGGAGTGTGAATGGGAGTCTTGCTTATGGAGAGAGAAAAGGCATTCATGGATTTGTTTCTTGTTACAAGGGAGAGATAAGGAATTCAATGACTATTATTGTGCAATTGGAGGCTTAGGGCAAGACTGGTGGTCTCCCATATCCCTTTCTCTACTTGATTTTTATCCTCAAACCTTTTTTTTTGATGTGTATGTGTAAAGTTGTCGGTTATGTGAACTTGGTTGTGTCGCTTTTCTTATATGTTCGTTTTGTTGAGAAGCCTCTTTGTGATAGTTGTCAATGTTGTTCAATTCCCTTCATGGTTCCTTGGTTGGGGCTTGGGGGCCATTAAGGGAATGGATTCTTCCCTTAATGGATTTAAGGTTGGGTGGAGAGCGTTGCCTACTCTCCCTCTCTTATTTTGTAATCTCATTATGAATATGAAGAAGGCCAAATTTTGAAGCTACCATTGTGGAGAGGACATACATATTAAAGACTTGAAGTCTTGACTTGTTGATAGTCTTGTTGTAAATTATTCATTCATTTATGCTTCCCGATTGGAGTAGATGCATTGTAAAATTATAAGTTTGTGACAAAAGTGTTGTGTTGTTTGGAAATATTTCTATCTTGTAAATTTATTTAAAAAGTGTGGATTGAGAAAATTAAAATTTTAAATGAGATTAGTGTTGTGAAAAAATAAATTATCAAGATTTATATTGCCTTGGACAAAGGAAGATTTGAATATGGTTCGAATGGACATACATTTATTTAAATTTAAGTTGTTTCAATGTATTCAAAATGATATACTCTCATTTTCTAAACATATTGTTGTTGAGAATGGTTAATAGCCATATCTTTCGGTAAAAAAAAGGAGGTTATTATTGTTTTATTAAATGAAAGTATCTCCCTATGATCATTTATTAGAATGGGTTTGGTATGAAATCATTTTAATTTTTAAACTCATCCTTAGATGAAATTAAATAAAAATAAAGTAAAATTCAAATAACTATAAAAGTGAATAAAAATTTAAATATACTTTCCCTACTTAAATATCACTATGGTTAAGAGAAGAATATCCCTCAAATTTCCTTATATAAATTTAACTAATTGGTGTTCTCTTTTAACAAATAAAAAAAGAATTTAAAATAAATTAAGTTATCTTGATATTATTAATATATTAATATTATTTTGATGTAATAATAATAATTAATTGAAATATAGATAATAATATACATATATATACATATATTAATATATATACATATATATGTTAATATATATTAATATATACATTTTTATTATTATTAATATTAAATCTTATATTATTATTTATGTTAATAAAACTTTGTATAAAAAACAGAAAAAATTATAAACAAAACAAAAGTGCATATTAATATTGGTAATAGTTGTAGGTTTGAGCAATGAGGTGGGGAATGTAGCCGACCCCATTAATTAAATGGAATGGGGGTTTGGGTGGGCTACCCCTCCCCCTCAATTTTTTTATTTTATTTAATAAGGCGGGTGGGGCCGAGGCTCCCACCAAACTCTTCTAATTCTTACCTAAAACTAAATTCAACGCAGTCCATGCGGTTTTGATCCATGACCCTGAAATCTTTAAAACTACATTTAAATTATATATATATGACCTAATACTCATTTTCGGGTATAGTATATTTTTAATAAATTAAATAGTCTCACATATTCATTATATATATGTGTGTACATAAATATATTTACATATATAAAAAGAATTCTCTAAGTGTATATATATTCATTTTAGGAACGAAAATAAATACAATTTAATATATATATATATATATATATATATATATATATATATATATATATATATTTTGGGAAAAAAATTATAGAATACCCAAATGGGTATTTTTGATTGATTATTGCTTATAATTTAATTTTTGCAAACCCATGGGTAGGGTAGAGTAGAAATTATTGGGAATAAAATAAACACAAAAGAATGAATGAACTGAGCAAATGAAATGAATAAAAGCCTTCCTTAAGAATTTTTAGGGTTGTGTTGAAATACTCTCATGGAATGGCCCATATTGGTTTCATCCAAGGGCCAAGATTGTCCCCTACAAAAGTTAGGTGGGGGTAGGTGAGGTGATCATTTGATCACATGGGTCTCTCTTTTGAATGGGGCCAGTAGTGTGTTTTGAAAGTAATTTAGTTATTTATTTTTATCCTTGAATTAAATTAAATAAACTTTCTTCTTATTAGTTTATTTTACTTTTGTAATGGAAAATTAAATAATTAGCTTGGTGTAAATGAAAGGGTTATTTTGACTTGGACTTTAATTATTTAATTTTACATGACCTTAGGAAACCACTGTATTAAATTTATTTAGGATCATTTGAATGAAGTATGTTAAACCTAATCGTAGATTAAATCAATTATTTTATTTAAATATTATTATTTAATTAATTTTGTGATGATCGTTTATTAACCTAGGGATTAGATAAATGTTTTATATGTCCCTTTTTAAAAAAAAATTATTACATATTTTTTCTAGTATAATTTATGTTTGGTTTTGGGTTTCATGTACAAAAATTAGTGGGCGTCACATTTTGTATCCCGAGCCATGAGTTCAATGCTTGCACCACGGGCACACCTAGAGATAGGAAAATAAAACAGTTAAACCTAACACAACTTTAAATCTAGTACCCACAACTATGCATGATGATTTGAAACATAGAAAATTTTAGAAAACTGAAAACAAAAGCTTAGATGATTATAAACTCTCGCCTTGGTGTGTGGAGGAGGTGCAAACTAGACGAGAGGTTCCTACCTATGTACCTAGTTCTACCAACCCCATATTAGGAAGTAGCGGCTATCCCGCCTTAGATATTACAAACCTTACGGGAGGTTGATGCCGCTATACACGGAGGATCGATAAGAGGGAAACCTAGTAGGCGAGACGAGGGCACCATCGGTGGAGGCTCATGTGCCTTCTTGTCATAGTGCAGAGAGGAGAGGGCAGAGAAATACCACGTGGAGTTGGTTAGACATGAGAAACCTCCTAGAGATCTTAGAGATCGTGATATGATGCACAGAGACAAGTCTAGGAGCCTTAGGCCTATTGATGAACATAGAGAGAGGCCCGAGAGGGTGGCATTTGTTTTGCAGCGAGCACATCAAAGAGATACTCAAGTTGCACCCACCTTATTTTACTTTGGGAAACACATGTGGATTTTAGGCCGAGGCGTGGATGGTTAGCTTGAATGGATGCTTTAAGATATGACCTATTTCTAAAGAACATGAAATCTCGTGTTTCCATCCACCTTATGAGAGATGGAGCCAAAGTATGGTGGAGGACTAAGGAGTAGAAATTCCATGTAGATTATGAGATAATCACTTGGGAGCTCTTTGAGGAGCGTTTCAAGAGAAGTTATATTTACAGGAGGTTCATTCAGCAGTGGATTGATGAGTTCCACGATCTGCGACATGCCTCCTTGATGGTAGCAGAGTATGAGGGTAGTTCTTGGATCTACTTCAGTATGTAGATTATATGCAGGATGAGTAGGTTCGAGTTCACGGAGTTCATCGAGAGGCTTGAACTTGGACTTAGGAGGAGTAGTGTGCATACATTGCCAAGAGACAATATCGGAGCGGTGGAGAAGGCCTATATTGTAGAAGAAACTAGAGGGAAGACACAACAAGCACGTGACAAAGTGAGGAGTCCCACAAGATAGCTGTAGGATAGTACATCGAGGGGATCAACTCATCCTCCTCATGGTGGACACACATCGGTGCAGTCTTCCTTCAGGCATCCTCCACCTCCTCAAAAATAGCAAAATCAGTAGACACGGCTACCCTTTTGACCTCCACTATGCCATGGTGCTTAGAGAGGGCATAACATGGGACCTCTAGCTAGGAGGTCCAATAGGACACATGCTCCACTATAAGCTCGGATGATAAGAGTACACCCACCACAACACCCACATAGATCTATGACTAGATCCTCAGGTCCTTCAACATGTACTACTAGGTCACTCGAAGGACTATCGCATAGTGGAGAGGAGAAGGAGACACTTATTATAGATGTGACATGCACAAACACCATTGGAGAGTGTTCCCTTAGAACCTCTTTAATCGGGGTAAGGAACTGTTTTCGAGCCTACTATTGGTGACATGGCTAGGAGCCATGGGATTTATGTAGCGGTCGAGAGCCACTAGGTAGCGTCTTAAGGAATAGTGATAGAGACCACATGTAGCATTGGTGGTATTTCTATCACTATTTTATTTGACTCAGGATCATCAGATTCTTTCATTTCACCATCTTTAGTAGAGCATTGCAGGCTGGTGGGAGTTAGGCAGAATCTTAGTTGGGACGTTGAGATGGCTTCTAGAGCCAAGATCTTAGTTAAATCCTTAGTCAAGGAGTGCGTAGTGGATCTAGGACCATTTACCACTACTTTGGATCTTTGCATCCTTAGTCGGGATCTTATGGTGTTATCTTGGGAATGGATTAGTTGTTCGCACACATAGCCAAACTTGATGGCTATAGTAAGATTGTATCTTGTAAAGATGATTTGGGTGTGGAGTCACCGATTGTTGGATTACGGAGACCCATCTCTATCCACACTATTTATGCTATACACCGAAGCGAGTGTGCATAGCGGGGTTGTCAGTGTATGATATTATAGTCGGTGACGAGGTAAGAGGATGAGGCTAGTGGACCTTCACTCAATGATCACCCCATATTACAGGAGTTCTTGAGAAAGGCCTAATCCATTCAAGTGTATCCCCTTGGGGTGCACCGATGATATTTTTGAAGAAGAAGGATAGATCCTTGCGGTTGTCTTTGGATTATTATCAGTTGAACAAAGTAACGATCAAGAATCATTACCCCATTCCTCGCATTGATGATTTGTTTGATCAGATGAAGGGCTCTTTGTATTTTTAAGATTGATGTTAAGTCAAGATACCATTAGCTAAGGATTGTAGAGGTAGATATCCATAAGTCATATTTTTTCATAAGGTATGGACACTATGAGTTCATAATGGTGCTATTTGGTATTACGAATGCCCTTGCGGTATTCATGATTTTAATGAATGGGTTATTCAGGAGGTCATTTTGTACTCATGTTCCTTGATGAAATATCGATCTTCTCATGTATGCATGAGGAGCGGGAGGATGACCTTCGTGAGGTTTACGGTGTCTTCGTGAGTATAAAATTTATGGGAACATAGAGAAGTGTGTGTTCTTTCGATCGGAGGTGCAATATTTGGGTCACATCATTTCTTGATTGTCAAAGCACCTACTCGTGCAACCGAGGTACACAGTTTCATGGGGTTGGTAGGATACTATAGGATATTTTTTTAGGAGTTCTCTTGGGTTGTGCACTTCATCACTTCCCTTCAGTGAAAAGGGAATAAGTTCATCTAGTCTGAAAGATGTGAGCAAGCCTTCAAGAAACTA
>CM031238.1:233639224-233929224 GCA_018340775.1 Taxus wallichiana var. yunnanensis | reverse complement strand
AAATTGAAGGGGATAGGGGACCAACAATGAAGGATGTCGAGCATTTAGAAATGAGGCCAAATTGAAAAATTGTGTAATGTTGTTTTGTGTAGTGTTTTGATTTTCTTGTTTGGAAGTCTCCCATGGGGGAGTGACTTCACATATGTGGCCATGAGGGTGGATTGTGTCTCCTTCATTGATTTTTGTATGTGGTTATTTATGTTTTGTGTATTTAAATTTGGAAAAATTGTCACTTTATTAGCATGTGTAAATGTGTGTTTATTAGACTTAAACCTTCTTGTTTAGTTTAACCAAAGTAGAGATGTGACTAATAGTGATAATGTGTTCTTGTTTTCCTTGTGTAAGAAGAATTTATGTTGATTTGGGAGTATTTTACTCCACCCCAAGTTCAAAATTCAGATTTTGACTTGGGGGCAGTTTTAGAAACTTGTGGGACAAGCAAGACTTGTCCCATGCCTCTTAATTTGGCCCAAAACCTTACCTATGGGTTGGGAAGCTCAATTTTGACTTCTTTTTCCATCTTTGAGTGTAGGAGAAGGAAAATCATTGCACTTTATTTATTCCCAAACTTATTTTTGTCCCTTGAAAGCATTGTGTGCAAGTTTTGAGCCATGTGGGTTGTCATAGTTCTTGCTTGTGCATTGATGTTTCTTGGTTTTGATGTTTTGACTTGAGTGTGAAGATGAGGGATGATGAAGTGGAATTTTACATGGAGCCGCATCATCATCCTGACTTCCCAATTCTATTTATTTGTGACTTTTGGTTGTAATGGGGGTTACTTTCCATTTTCCTTCTTGTGCACTTTTGGGATTTGGGAGCTTTTGGAGTGCTTGGCTTGGATTTGAAGAGGCTTGTGAAGGATATTCTTGGATCTTGATGGAGAGGTAGACTCTCCATACTTTTATTATTATGTTACTTTATTTTTGTAAGCAATGTTGTGCTTGTTAAAAGTATTTTTGTCTTGTGATGGTGTTGTGTGGGTTGGTTGAGTAGTTGGCCTTAGTTGGGTGTGTTGAGAAGGGTTTATAGGACAATTGGGAAGGAAAAATGGATTTTATGTGAGGCATGTAAATGGTGGGAGTGTGAATGAGATTATTTCCTATGGGGAGAGAAAATGGATTCATGGATTTGTTGCTTGTTGCAACGGAGAGATAAGTAATTGTGTGATTATTATTGTTTTCTTTTAGGCTTAGAGAAAGACTCCCACTTCACTTGTGAGGCATAAGGAGGTGGTCTCACATATCCATTGCTCTACTTGGTTTGATCCTAAAACCTTTGTTTTGATGTGTATGTGTAAACTTGTTGGTTATGTGAACTTGGTGGTGTTGCTTGTCTTGTATGTATGTTTTGTGAGAATCCTCTTGGTGATAGTTGTTGAAATGTTGTTCAATTCCCTTCATGGTTCCTTAGTTGGGGCTCGAGGGCCATTAAGGAAATGGATTTTTCCTTTAATGGATTCAAGGTTGGGCGGAGAGCGTTTCCTATTCCCCTTCCATGTTTTGTGATCTCATTATGAAGATAAAGAAGGCCAAATTTCGGAGCTACCATTGTGGAGAGGACATACATATTAAAAACTTGAAATATTTACTTGTTGATAGTCTTGTTGTAATTTATTCATTCATTTATAATTCCCACTTGGAGTGAGTGCATTGTAAAATTATAAGTTTGTGACAAATTTGTTGTGTTCTTTAGAAATATTTCTATCTTTTAAACTTATTTAAAAAGTGTAGATTGAGAAAATAATTATTAAAAATGTGATAAGTCTTGTGGAAAAAATAGATTATCAATATTTATATTTCCTTGGAGAAAAGAATATTTGAATATGGTTGGAATGTACATACATTTATTTAAATTTAAGTTGTTTCAATATATTGAAAATTATATACTCTAATTTTCTAAACATGTTGTGAAGTTTGTTAGAAACTTATTGTTGTTGAGAATGGTTAATAGTCATATATTTTGGTAAAAAAAAAGGAAGGTTATTCTTGTTTTATTAAATGAAAGTATCTCCCATATTATCATTTTGTGGAATGGGTTGGGTATGAAATCATTTTAATTTTTCAACTTGACCTTAGATGGAATTAAATTAAAATAAAGTAAAATTAAAATAACTATAAAAGTGAATGAAAATATAAATATACTTTCCCTACTTAAATATCACAATGGTTAAGAAAAAGCGCATTGAAATATCCCTCAAATTTCCTTATATAAATATAACTAACTAGTGTTTGTTTTAAGAAATTAATTTTTTTAAAAAAATAAATTGAATTATCTTGATATTATTAATATATTAATATTATTATGCTTTAATAATGATAATTTATTGAATTTTAATATATATATATATTATCATTATAAATATTAAATCTTATATTATTATTTATGTTAATAATATTTTTATAAAACCAAAAAAATTATAAACAAAACAAAAGTGCATATTAATATTGGTAATAATTGTAGGTTTGGGGAATGGGGTGGGGAGGGTAGTCGTCGTGACCCTCCACCCCATTAATTAAATGGAATGGGGGGTGGGGTGGGCTACCCCTCCCCCCACAATTTCTTTTGCTTTTATTTAATAAAGTGGGTGGGCGCTGAGACCCCCACCAAACTATTTTAAATCCTACCTAAAACAAAATTCAACACAGTCCATGTGGTTTTGATCCGCGACCTTGAAATCTTTAAAACTACTTTAAAATTATATATATATATATATATATATATATATATATATATATATATATATATATATATATGAATCTAATAAATTTCTTTTACTCATTTTTGGGTATAGTATATTTTTAATAAATTAAATATTTTCATATATACATTATATATATAAACACATACAAGTGTGTATTAATATATATATATATATATATATATATATATATATATATATATATATATATATATATATAATTGTATTTGTTTTTCTTCCTAAAATGAATATATATACACTTATATACTTTCTTTTAAATATGTAAATATATTTATGTATATACACATACAAGTGTGTATATATGTATATACATAAATATATTTACATATATATTTATTGTATTTATTTTTTTCCTAAAATGAATATATATATACACTTATATAATTCCTATTTATTGTATTTATTTTTCTTCCTAAAAAATGAATATATATACATATATAATTCCTTTTATATATGTAAATATATTTATGTATATACACATACAAGTGTGTATATGTGTATATACATAAATATATTTACATATATAAATGGAATTATATAAGTGTATATATATTCATTTTAGGAAGAAAAATAAATACAATTATATATATATATGTAAATATATTTATGTATATACACATACAAGTGTGTATATGTGTATATACATAAATATATGTATATATATACAATAAATATATATGTAAATATATTTATGTATATACACATACAAGTGTGTATATGTGTATATACATAAATATATTTACATATATATTTATTATATTTATTTTTTTCTAAAATGAATATATATACACTTATATAATTCCTATTTATTGTATTTATTTTTCTTCCTAAAATGAATATATATACACTTATATAATTCCTTTTATATATGTAAATATATTTATGTACATACACATATACACACTTGTATGTGTATATACATAAATATATTTACATATATAAAAGGAATTATATAATGTATATATATTCATTTTAGGAAAAAAATAAATACAATAAATAGGAATTATATAAGTGTATATATATTCATTTTAGAAAAAAATAAACACAATAAATAGGAATTATATAAGTGTATATATATTCATTTTAGAAAAAAAAAAATACAATAAATATATATGTAAATATATTTATGTATATACACATATACACACTTGTATGTGTATATACATAAATATATTTACATATATATTTATTGTATTTTTTTTTCCTAAAATGAATATATATACACTTATATAATTCCTTTTATATATGTAAATATATTTATGTATATACACATACAAGTGTGTATATGTGTATATACATAAATATATTTACATATATAAAAGGAATTATATAAGTGTATATATATTCATTTTAGGAAGAAAAAAATAAATACAATTATATATATATATATATATATATATATATATATATATTGGAAAAAGAATAGACAATACCCAAATGGGTATTTTTGATTGATTATTTGTTATAATTTTTTTAAACCCTTGGGTAGGGTAGAGTAGAAATTATTGGAAATAAAATAAGCACATTGGGGGAATGTGTAAATCCACCCCCAAGCTCCTTCCTTCCCATCTGTGGCTTCCTCCTCTTCCTTTCTCCCTTAACCTGCAAAATAAACACAAAAGAATGAATGAAATGAGCAAATGAAATGAATAAAATACTTCCTTAAATAAATTTAGGGTTGTGTTGAAATTCTCTCATCTAATGGCGCATATTGGTTTCATCCAAGGGCAAGATTGTCCCAACAAAAGTTAGGTGGGGGTAGGTGAGGTGATCATTTGATCACATGGGTCTCCCTTTTCAATGGGGTCACTAGTGTGTATTGAAAGTAATTTAGTTATTTGTTTTTATCCTTGAATCAAATTAAATAAATTTTCCCCTTATTAGTTTAGTTTACTTTTGCAATGGAGAATTAAATAATTAACTTGGTGTAAATGAAAGGGTTATTTTGACTTGGACTTTAATTATTTAATTTTACATGACCTTAGGAAATCACTGTATTAAATTATTTAGGATTATTTGAATGAAATATGTTAAACCTAATCATAGATTAAATCAATTCTTTTATTTAAATATTAGTATTTAATTAATTTTGTGACAATCGTTTATTAACCTATGATTAGGTAAATGTTTTATTTTTCCATTTTCAAAAAAGAATATATTTATTCCATAATTTTTTAGTATAATTTATGTTTGGTTTTGGGTTTCGTGTATGGAAATTTGTGGGCATTATATATATATGAAAATTTAATTAAATTTAAAACAAAATCCTAAACATCTCGGTGAATGAGACCAAATGAACAAGAAGGTTCCATAGAATTCTTGGCGATCCAAGAATGTTTTTAAACCATGACCAATCTATCAAGTGAGAATTCAATAAATAATATATGCTGGTATTGGAGATCTATCGAGTTATTCACATGGGACAAATCATTATTTGCAGAATTTTTAGGTGAAACATGGTCACTGCAATGGTCATAAAAATAGCCAAATTCATATTCTAGAATTCCTAATTTTAGCTAAGTTTGGAATATTTTCTACTAAAATTTTCCTTGATGAAGGGACCCTACGAATATCCAAGTGGTCTCGAAGATATTTCACAATCTCAACTTTGACACAATCCACATTTTTACTATTTTAGGAATAAAAATGATCCTACTCATGACAAATCACCCTATTAATACAAAAGATGAATGGGGATTCTAGGAAGTTTGATCCAAACTAGGATTTTTAAATAAATCTAGCTAATGGGGCTAAATTTGGGATTTCGTTGGGAAAGCACCAAAAGGGTTTTACCTAAATGACAATAGGAAACCTTAAGAAGAAGATTTTGGACCTGAGAAGGCTCTCAAAATGAAAAGATATAAATTCCCTTGGTGAGATTATAGATGCAGAAACAAGGATACCATTGGACTCTAATGGTTTTTATCCGATTTTCATATATGATTCGGAGGAATCTAACCATAAAAATAAAGAAAAATACGAGTTGTTATGATACCATTTGACCAAATGTTCTAGAAATTAATCAAAAATCACAACGTAAGGAGATGATTCAAAGTCCATACCTCATCGTAAACCATCAACACAAACTTTTGAGCACATTTGGGAGCCATTTCCACCGCCTTGATTGAAAAATTCATGCGATGGATGGAGAGGTAGCCATTTTTACGCTACTCACTTCCTTAACGGAGGAAAACAATTGGTGACACTACGATAGGGTGTAAGGAAAACCCTAGAAAGCATAAGGAGGTAGAGTGCAAACAATTGGATAACACAATAACACTCATGAAACCCTTGCATAGCCAAAGTTCTGATTGTATTCCATGACCATAACATAGAGAATATTACAATGATGCTAAAATTTGATTAGATGACACAATCACTTGAGGGCCTTAATTATCGGTGGTTGTTTGCAAACCACCTATATTCCTACAACTACTTGAGCTTTAAATTTGAAAGGGAGGATACAACTTTCAATGACAAAAGAGCATTATGATTTGGTTTTAAAACGTAAAA
Organism: Taxus wallichiana var. yunnanensis; assembly: GCA_018340775.1. Taxonomy (NCBI): domain Eukaryota; kingdom Viridiplantae; phylum Streptophyta; class Pinopsida; order Cupressales; family Taxaceae; genus Taxus; species Taxus wallichiana. The sequence goes on along the minus strand of CM031238.1, from coordinate 233,922,992 downwards.
TTGTTGAATTTCCCCCATTTTTATTTTTTCCTCATTGTGATATTGAAATGCTTAAGTGGACCACAACTAGTATATATTATTTCATTAGGAACAATTTTAACCTTGCAATATGTGTCAAACATGCAGGTATTTTATTCACACCTTTTAATTTTCAAAATTTCATTAATGTATGTGTCTTATCTATCAACTTAAATATCTTCTAATTAGAAGCATTGATGTCACAAAATAACATGATACAAGATATTTATTGGTCAGAAAATCTACATGTCAGTTTCACTCATTGAATTAGTGAAAATGAGATGAAAAATGAAAAAATGAGTGCATATAGTAGATATTCTTTGGGATGGAAAAATGTGATGTGTGGAATAGGTACATGAAACACCTGTATTTGATTTCCATCATTTAATTTCAAACTTTCTATTCATCTCTTAATATTATCCATGAAATTAAATTTCTTTCAATTAACAACCTTGAAGATGAAAAATATATATATAAAAATAAAGTATGACTGGAAGATATCACTCTTATATGATAATTTATTGGTTGGGATCGATTATCAATGATGTTTCATGCATTTCCTACTTTCCTAAAATTGTTTGAGCTTAAAAATAAAATGGGGCCCACAAAATTCTACAACACACAAGTAGTTTGGTTGGGTTTCATACATTTTATCTTTTTATTTTTGTCTTTTTAATCCCTTTAAGAGTTAATATCACTCATGTGAATAATTCAAGTGAGATTGAGATGACTAGGTAGAGACAATCTAATCCATGCGGTAGGTGTGGGGCATGGAGGTATTTAGTTCCCCTATTTATTTCCATAATTCCATTCACATCTTTTCCTTATTTAAAAAGTTAAACAATACCAAATCAAAATCATTAATACCAAAAATAATGTATAGAATCCCATTTTATAGTAGTCATCATGCTTTATTACACCAGATAGGCATTGGTGTATGTCGAAAACTTTTAATGAAATCTTCACCATATTATATTTTGTAAATGTTAAACACTATATTTTTTTATGTTATGGGAATGGACATATAGTTTTAAACTTTCAATTCAAAGTTATTTTAGGATTTTCAATTTCTTTATCATGTTGCATCAAAAATTATTTACTTCCCCATATATATATAAAACTTTCCTTTCATGTCCTCTTCAATTATCTAGCAAAATTAATTTCATGTAGTTAAATAATTTTATTTTTTAACCTCAGTTGACCTATATTTTCTAACATTTTCTCACAATAAGAGCCGATAAATGGGAGAAATTATTTATTATTTTTGTGCATCAATTGTTTGCTATAGTTACTCAAGCTTACAAACACAAAGTGGGATAACAATTTCTATAAGAGGAAAGCATTTCAATTGGGTTTTTAACTTGGATCATATTGGAATTTACTCATATTCCATTTTGACGATCTCGAATGGATAGTTCGAGTGACATGTCAACTACAAACTTGCGCACATATACCAAATTTTTTTGGGAAGGAATAATCTAAGCCAAGGAATAGGTGTTGGGCACATATGTAGTTAATTTTCACCATCAATCCGAACCTTCAATTCTCCACAAACATATACATACATACATACATACATACATACATATATATACATACATACATACATACATACATACATACATATATGTATATATAGATACATACATACATACATATATACATATATATACACACACACACATTATATATATATATATATATATATATATATATTATATGTGTGTGTGTGTGTGTGTGTGTGTGTGTGTGGAGAATTGAAGGTTCGGATTGGATGGTGAAAATTAACTACATATGTGCCCAACACCTATTCCTTGGCTCAGATTATTCCTTCCCAAAAAAAAATATATACATATGTATGTATGTATGTATATATGTATGTATATGTTTGTGGAGAATTGAAGGTTTGGATTGGATGGTGAAAATTAACTACATATGTGCCCAACACCTATTCCTTGGCTTAGATTATTCCTTCCCAAAAAAATATTTGGTATATGTGTGCAACGTTGTAGTTGACATGTCCTCGAACTATCCATGCGAGATCATCAAAAATAGAATATGAGTAAATTCCACTATGATCCAAGTTAAATGTAATGCCCGTTTCCTTCGATACTAAATGAACCATGAGCATCTTTTCTAAATTGTTTACAATCGTAAACATGACTGCTGTGTTCTAGTTAGCATGAAAATTAAAAGGTGTGGACACCAAGATTTATATGGTGTTTTGATTATTATTATTACCTTGACTCTATGTCATATCGTGGACCTTGATGTTAATTAAGGATATGATGATGATGATCTAGAATAGTTATCTTGTTAAAGACTTGTTGTTATGTCATTACTATTGTTGTATTGTTTAGGCTCTGGTCACTCTTTATTGGATCCCTAGACCTTGATATCGTAATAAAAATAAAACATTTCTAGATGGAAATTGATACACTCATTTTACTTATTGGATAGACAGTACATACATGTTATACTTGCGACATGATGTGACAATTGCAGTAAATTTATATGCTTGATTCCTAAATCAGTATTCGATGTTCTAACTGTTACTACTGTATGGATGTATTAGACATAAATTAGGGATATTTCTAGATGATTGTTGATGTTGTGATCTTAGTGCAAAGTGATGGATTGTTATAATCGAAATGTTAGAAAATTAAACAATTGGTGAATTAATTGATTCTAGCATTGGTTTAATTAGGTTGTTCAATGGTGTAAATTGTTATGTATACGTGCATGTGTTTTATTATTTCAACGTCACTAATATGGTCATGAGGCCAGAAGGTATTGTTAGATTTTGCAGGAAATTGATCACAACCATGAGGGGGATTGGGAACCAAACACAACAGGATGGCGGGTGGTTACAACATTTGGTCGTCAAGGCAACTAGTGAATTGTGTTATGTTACCTTTATTCCTTTTTGTGTTAAGAAAATTTCCATGAGGGGGAAATTTTCTAATGTGACCAAGGGGGTAAGAATTTTATTTGTTTGTTTTAACTTGCTTTAGTAGGTGATTTCTTTTGTGATTTCTTTTTGTTAAATTACTTTTGTTAAGTATGTTTAGGATTAAATTAACATCTTGCTTTAAATTTTATGTTTTGGAGGGAAGTCAAGTGGGTGTAATTAATTTTGATGGTTGGCTCCTTGAGCCTTGTGTTTCCTCATGTATTGAATGCTTAGTTTTGAGTGTTGACCACTCCAAACTCTTTGAATCTCGAATTTGAGATTTAGGGCAATTTTAGGGGACTTGTGGGACAAGTTGAACTTGTCCCACACTTCCCAAAACCCCTTACCAACCATATCTATGGGTTGGGAATCCAAAAAGGGGATTATTTATTGTTTTGGAAAGGGAAATGTGACTTTGGAGTGCACTTGTCTTCTTTTTGCATTAATTGTGCCTTAAGGCACATGGGAAGGGATGGATGTGGATTGGAGATGTCATTCAACCCAACCACCCATTTATGGTGTTTTGGGATTTGAGTTGACTAAAGGGAGGTGGTCTTGAGGATGTGTGATGTGGCATCCTACAAGGAGCCACATCACCCTCACTCTTCCTCTTGTCTATTTATGGAAAATTTCCTCTCTTGTTGAGGGGGTTTTTTTTGGGAGTTTTGTTTTTGTTTTTTGAAGAGTTCTCTTTTGTTATTTTGGAAGAAAAGAAAAAGAGAAGTGCTTGGACTTGCATGCTTGGATTGTTTTGGGAGGGAGCTTGGACAAGTTTCTTGGTTTAGGCTTCTCCAATGGAGAGGTAGGAAACCCTCTCCTTTGTTTTGCTTTCATATTATTGTTGCTTCTATGCTAAAATTGTGAAAAATGCATGTTTACTTTGGTGTATTGTGAAAAATGGATAGAATGCTTATTGTGTAGTATAGGAGAGGTCTATGGGAATACTCATGAGGGAGGCAAAAGAGTAGATTAGGATATTGTGGAGGGAGTTTGAGAGGGATGCCCATCTTGGGTAAGAATGTTTACATTCTACCTTGTCTTTGAGGGAGCCATAAGAGGAGGGAGGCATAAGAGTATGGGAGGAAAAAGGGGTACTTGAGGGAGGCATAAGAGTCATAGGGGATTGAGTTTTATTGTGGAGGGTTTTGGATGGGCATCTCATCTCAATTGGGAGGCATAAGGAAAACATTCCCATAGTTCCTTCTCTTGTTGGCTTGGATGCAAGCCTTGTTGTGAAATGTTTGGTGTTATTTGTGTGTCTCTTTGTTTCTTCTATTTTAGCTTTGAATGATTGTGAAGAAATTGTATTGTGGAAGCAAGTATTGTTGCCTTGAGTTGGAAACCGCCCTTCATTGTGTTGTGTTTGGGGCTCGGGGGTCAATGGAGGAGATTGCTTCTCTTCTCCACTGAGATTTGGTTGGGAGGAGAGTGTTGCCTCTCCCCCTATTTTGGTTGTGCCTTGAAATACTTGGAACATGGAGCATGGATGATGAACACTTTGGAGCACAAGAATCTTGTTGTTGACAATGTAAAAACATCATGTAATTACCCACCTTGAGTGGAGAAAGAAATGTAATATTGCCTTGCTTCTTTAGCTTCCATTATTGCAAAATTGTTTCCACATGAAGTAGGATATGTTGTAAAAGATTTGGAAGGAAAAGTTGCATTAAGATGATAGTATTTCTTACTCTAAAATTCATTGGAAAGGTTGTTGAATTCTTTGTGGAATATTGGAAAGGAATTACAAAAGAAAATGTATTAAAACTTTGTTGGAAAACTTGGAAAGATAGAGCATTATTTCTCATTTTATACTTGATGGAAGGGCTTAATTTTCAAATGGTTTTTAGTAAGACAATGAAATATTCTAAGCTCTAACTCTCTTATGACCTTCTTCACCTTTGTGCCTATTGTGAAATTATTGACAATTGTAGAAGGAAATGAATCAACTTGCTTAAAATTCCATGCAAAGTCAATTAAAGTTGTCTAGAAATAAATGTGAATGCAAATACTCTAAATTTATCAAGTTCGATGCCCAACACCCCTTAATGTCTAGCAAAAGTACTAGTAGGTTTGAATATCATTCTTATCTGAGTAATACTAAAACAAATGAATTTATCAATAATGAACTATAATATGGTTGAACAACAACATAAATACTTATTATGTAATAACCATGTGGAAATTGTATAAGGAAAGGTAGAAAACTTCTACAATGCTTGTTGAACAACAACATTAAGTGTACGTATATATAGATAATTATTCATGTGATACACAAAGCGCTGACTGTCATGGCCAATATTTAAACTGCTGCAATGCTTACAAAGCGAGTTCTGTGGTCGTCTTTTTTAAGAGCGTTGCATTAGACAAGCTTCTTATTCATCGTGTCTCTGCTGAACGTAAGAGAAGAAAAGAAATAGGATAAACAGCCCGTGTGTCGGTGTTGATTGATGGTTCAAAAGAAATATATTCACATTCAATAAGCTGTCCCCAGTCTCCATTGACTTTGAACTCAGGAAAAGTTAAATCACCTGCCTATCCTGGTTTGGAACCTGCAACTTCTAGCTTAAAATGCTCACATCCTATCGTTAAGCCATACATTTTGTAATGCCCCTTTCACACCATGCAAAGCACCCAATGGAAACGGAGGAGCTTCACCGGTTGCCTTCGCGTTATTTGTTAATAGAAAAGATGAAGTCGAAGAGAAGTGGGTATAAGCCATCGGTAAATTCATGCGGCGCTTGTAGGATCACGAGAAGGAGGTGTTCGAGAGAAATGTGTGCTTGCTCCTTATTTACCACCCAACGATCTTCACAAGTTCGCTCTTTGTACATCGTGTATTCGGAGCAAGCAACATGGTCAAGATGCTCAAGGATCTTCCAATCGATCACAGAGGAGAAACTCAAAACTTGTAGCCACTGCCAAATCGAGCAGACAACAATTCCGCCGGACTGTTGTAAACGTCACCCCCGTCTTCTATCAATTTTGATAAAAAAATATCCTGAAGGAGAACCTCAAATCTGAAAATGCATACGATCTTTGAGCAGAGATAACAACATAGTTGGCATCTGTTTATTGGAAACACCTTGGAAATTTGTCTCTTTCATGCGTCTGGCCGACTCCTGCTCACTGGTCCACCTCTCTACTTGTCTGTACATGCGCCCATGACCTTTGTTCTCCCCCTCCTCACGCGGACAGGGCCGAGTCAGACAGAATTCACGCATGAAGCATTGCTTGTAACACATTCCTTTTAGTCGCCCATCCCTTTCACGCGGCCTGGGGCAGAACTACAGGAAGATCGGACATAAGGAAGGCTCAGGATTTACAAAATCTTGGCGAATAGATGTTGTGCGGCCTGTAGGAGTGATCTACACGCCAGGCAAGAGTCATTATGATTGCCAGGAGTTGGTGGAGTCAACCATCGCCCAACCACAACATTTAAACCCAAGTTTGACATGCTGGGCTTTGTAAGCCAATTATACAGGGTTTTATGGATTCATTTATGATAGTATGTTGGTCAGGACGAGTGCATGTTTGAAACTCTTTATGTTTTATATTCGGTGAGATGTTCTTAGTGTGTGCACTCCATTTTCAAATCTGACTAATGGGATTACCAACGAATGTTTCAAAGAAGTCATATGTATTTATTTGAAACATGTTATCATGGTTAAAGATATGAAGTAGATGGTGATGAACTAGAACCAAAGTTTGAAGATGTTCTAGATGGGTTTCAATCCTTACAAAAAGATAAGAAAGGGTGTCATGATGATAAGTAATACATATTAGTGATTCATAATACCGTTTTCTTTTAATAAACAAACTTAATATAAATAAGGTGCTATGTACAACTAAATACATAAAGACATACAATGTAGTAATATAATGTTGAAGTATATATCTTATCGTATGATTTCCTTGATATATATATATATAACATAATGTATTAAATTCATGAGTTTACGTAATGCAAATGGATAATCAAACAAAAATAAAATCGAGTGGATAGTTTATTGTTTTCATAACAAATTATACCTTATTCTAAGGTTAGCATTGAAAACACTGCTATTGCGAAATCACCAGACATTAGACGAAGCAACTCGAATGACGACCCTCCTTTCCGTTTTGTGAAACGTCGAATGAGATGAATTTAAATATCCTTAACTTGAATCATCTTCGTTCCCGAAGCATTACGGGACTGTTTTAGTTCGAACCTGTATGCAAACGCACCCATAAAAAAAAAAATTGTCACATTGTCGGGACGCTTGGTTGTTTGCGGCGTCGTCATTGTCGATGTCGTGAGTGTGGCGTCATTCTTTTCTTGGCGTTACATTAAAAACCTAATTGAAATGCTTTCCTCTTATAGAAATTGTTATCCCACTTTGTGTTTGCAAGCTTGAGTAACTATAGCAAACAATTGATGCACAAAAATAATAAATAATTTCTCCCATTTATCGGCTCGTATTGTGAGAAAATGTTAGAAAATATATGTTGATTGAGGTTAAAAAATAAAATTATTTAACTACATGAAATTAATTTTGTTAGATAATTGAAGAGGACATGATAGGAAAGTTTCATATATAGATGGGGAAGTAAATATTTTTGATGCAACATGATAAAGAAATTGAAAATCCTAAAATAACTTTGAATTGAAAGTTTAAAACTATATGTCCATTCCCATAACATAAAAAAATATAGTGGTTAACATTTACAAAATATAATATGGTGAAGATTTCATTAAATTTTTTTGACATAAACCAATGCCTATCGGCCGTAGTAGCATGATGATTTGCTATAAAATGGGATTCTATACATTATTTTTTTGTATCAATGATTTCGATCGGAATTGTTTAACTTTTTAAAATAAGGAAAAGATGTGATGGAATTATGGAAATAAATAGGGGAACTAAATACCTCCATGCCCCACACCTACTTGCATGGATTAGATTGTCTCTACCCAATCATCTCAATCTCACTTGAATTATTCACATAAGTGATATTAACTCTTAAAGGGAATAAAAAGGAATAAAAAGATAAAATGTATGAAACCCAACCAAACTACTTGTGTGTTGTAGAATTTTGTGGGCCCCATTTTTGTTTTAAGCTCAAACAATTTTAGGAAAGTAGGAAATGCATGAAAAATCATCGATAATCGATCCCGACCAATAAATTTTCATATAAGAGCAATATCTTCTAGTCATACTTTATTTATATATATATATATTTTTCATCTTCAAGGTTGTTAATTGAAATAAATTTAATTTCATGGATAAGATTAAGAGATGAATAGAAAGTTTGAAATTAAATGATGGAAATTAAATACAGGGTTTCCTCTACCTATTCCACACATCACATTGTTCCATCCCAAAGAAAATCTACTATATGCACTCATTTTTTCATTTTTTCATCTCATTTTCACTAATCCAATGAGTGAAATTGACATGTGGATTTTCGAGCAATAAATATCTTGTATCATGTTATTTTGTGACATCAATGCTTCCGATTAGAAGATATTTAAGTTGATAGATAAGACACATACATTAATGAAATGTTGAAAATTAAAAGGTGTGAATAAAATACCTGCATGTTTGACACAAATTGTAAGGTTGAAATTTTTCCTAATGAAATAATATCTACTAGTTGTGGTCCACTTAAGCATTTCAATATCACAATGAGGACAAAATAAAAATGGGGAAACTCAACAATTTTTACGTTTTAAAACCAAATCATAATGCTCTCTTGTTATTGAAAGTTGTATCCTCCCTTTCAAATTTAAAGCTCAAGTAGTTATAGGAATATAGGTGGTCTCGCGAACAACCATCGATAATTAAGGCCCTCAAGTGATCGAGATATAAAAGGGGCTAAAATTTGACTTAGGAATGGTGTTAGTTTTCAACTGGATAATATATTTTCCAAAAAAAGTATCTCTTCCTTCAGTCATACACACCATTGGTTCCCAATCAATATGCTAATCTACAAACTCACCTTGATTTTTTAAGAACCTTTGCACTTGAGCATCATCATCAAACACTTTCCAATGCTTGATGTTGTCAGGGATAGCTGGTCTAGTTAACACTTCAACATTGTACTCACAATAAGGTGAAATAGTGCAATCTCCAAATCTTAACCCCATCACTGCCAACTTTTCAGTAGTAGCATTCAAACTTCTATCATGGTGCACAATATTGAAGGAATCAAACATTTCAATTAGATCCCAAACTGCATGCTTATACTACTTCATCCGCTGATTTTTTGTAGCATACATTTTTCTTATTTGTTTGACAACTAGCTCTAAATCTCCCTTTGCAATGATTTCCTTGACACCATACTTCCATGCAATTCTCAGACCCAACAACAAGGCTTCATACTCAGCAATGTTGTTAGTACATTCAAAATTAATCTTGAAGGAAAAAACAAATTCTTCCAAGCTAGGAGAAATCAGAATTACACTAGCACCATTTCCAAATTTGGAGCAAGCTCCATCAAATAGAAAGGTCCAAGGAGAACATAACTATTTAAGGAACTTTCACTGATCCATTTTGTGTTCTTTTCCATTATCAAAACCAATGAAATTATCAGCATCAACATAAAAAAAAATACTTCATAAGTAGCATTGTTTGGGTCCTCAATTAGATGCAACATTTTCTTTTCTCCATAGAGCTTGACTAGGCTGCCCTCAATGGGAATGGTGGAAAAAGACATATCCATTTGGACGAGTCGTCCAACACTTGCAGCAAACTTTATTAAAAATATCATACCCCATTTGTTAGGTCAATCAACAATTACAACATCCAATTTTAAATTCCTTCCGGGATAAGATGCAAGCTGCACTACCAAACCCTTCACACAACCAACAACCAACACTTCTCTTGAGTCCATGTTAGTACATTTTCCATAGGCTGCTGTCACTTTGATATCTAACTCATTCATGACTTCAAGAGGCATGAAATTACATGATACACCAGAATCAAACATACAATTGTGAAGTAACCTATCCTTTATTATCAAAGTTGTGAAGAATGGATCAACATTCAATTCGGAATCAACCAAGGATGTCCCCAAATATACCTCAGGTGTCTCTCCAAGATCTTCTACTGCTGGTGGTGTTTCAAGGTCAGCAATGATTTGAGGAGGATTCTCAACAACATTTATATTTCTACCTGAAGTAGTCTTCTCTTCCTTTAATCCCAAGTACTCAAATGCTCTCTTCTTATGCTCAGGAATTCTAAGCAACTCAATGATTGGAACACTCACTTTGATTTGGCTCAATACTTGGGCTATGTCATAGGGAACACTCTTTGGCAAAACAACATTGGAAGGGAGACAAGAAGATTCATTAGATGGCAAGGGATTCTTGGCAGCTTGGGCATGAGGAGGACTATAATTTTTTTTTGGGACAACAGAACTTTTGGCAGGTGCTTCTCTCCTAGAAGCTTCTTTTGGAATGCTTGTGAGCAAGGGTGTTTTAGGTTTGGCTTGAGGCCCCACTCCCTTAACAACTTTTCTTCTAGTGTTATAATATTTCTCTTGAGCTATAACAACATTCATCAACAATTTTCTATCTTCATCCGAAGGGATACCACCATCATACTTATTAATCATAAAAGCTAGATTAAGTATTCAAAGTCATTATTAGGAATTTCAAAAGCTTGCACTACATCAAATTCAAGAGTATGAGGGGGAATAAAGACTTCTACCCATTTGATGTAGTCCTAGCACTTATTACTTTAGTAGATGTTACTCCTCCTTGTGAGCTTGAAGAACATCCCACCATGTAAATATCATCAAATTAGTACCATCGTCATTATTAGCTTCACCTTATTGCTGGTCCATTTCACATAGAGGATGGGGTAGAAAACACCTATCAAACCAATCAATATCAACAACTTCTTCAACATCAACAACCCTAGCAGTTAAGGGATCAGGGAACACTCTTCCTTCACGTGTTTGAGGATGTCTATTTGTAGACCCCATGGGTCCTTTTCCTCTATCATATGCCCTTTGATCACCTCTAGGATGATTGGAAAATCTGTCATGGTTTTTTGCTCTTGGTTGACCTTGTGAAGTCTGCCCAATTTCCTTTCAGCTCTTGCCAACTTATATGAGATTTTTTTACAGCCCCTACCAAAGTTTTCACAACCTCCTCTAAATCAGCACCCTTGCTAGCTTGAGGTTTTTCAGGGTTTATCAATTTTACACCATCTCTGCTAAGAGGTTTCCCAATGACCTTGATATTGTTTTTAATTTGAAGTGCCATGGTGAAAGCTTGTCTTAGATTGGTAGGGTTCTTGTCTCTTAAGTAATAGGCTTCCTTCTTATCAAATGCATCTACATATTTTATTAAATAAGACTCATCCGAAGGCCTCGAGTTAACAGGAAACCTTCTCAAAGTTTTTTTAAACCTTGTGTTAAAGTCATGGACTAATTCATTGGGGTTCTTCTTGATATTCTCAAATTCGCAGACAAGAGAAATCTAGAATTAGTCTTGTCACCATATTGCAATCCAAATGCATTCTTTATTTCAGTCCATGAATCAATATAATTATCGGCAAGCCTTGTACCAATCCCTAGCATCCTTTTTTAATGTATGAATGAAGAAATTAATATACAATCTTCAAACACTATCTCAAAATCTTCCATCATGTTAACAAAAAGTTTGACATGCTTTGATCACAAATTATTGCATTGTTACCTTGAATTTTGGAAATATATTTCTAACATCTTGTGGGACAACATTTGGGTAACCATCCATTCCTCTAAAGTCTATAGGACCAAAGGTGTTAACAAAAAATGGAGTTCTAGGTTGAGTGATATTGTTTGGTGGAGGTGATCTTGGAGGTGAAACAAGCTGATGAGGAGTGTAAGATCCTCAAGGCTCAAGAATGTGATTCACAAGACTGGGATTATCTAAGTGCTAATTTTCTTGGAAAATTTTACTTTAATTAAAACAAAAAGGTGCAGATTGGAGAAGGAAATTACCCGGTATAGTAGAAGGACCTTCACTAGCTGAGGCAAAAAATTTTATGAGAGGATTGCTTGAATCAAAATCACTTGAAAAAGTATGATAATCCTCTACCAAAGGCTGATCTCTCTCACCTATGGATATATCTTTACCTGATGTCTGACCTTTAACAACTTTCCAAACTCTTCTCCCTTCTAACTCTAAGCTTCTTGAATCTGAAAACAATTTCTTAGCAGAGTCTTTAAGGAAGAGAGATATTCTTCCTTCAAGTTTTGCAGAGATTATCAACACAAAAATAAATGACAGAAAGGCAAGACACTGATATTTATTAATATCAAATCAGCATGGATTTGCCACTAAGGAATTTCACCCTAGTTGTGCAAATGCACTAAAATAATCTGTCAAATATCTACCAGCACTGAAAATCTTGCCAAACTTTACAAATAAGACCTTCCTTCTTCTTGAATCTATCAATCACAAATGCAAATGAAGTGTAACAACTGCTAGAAACTGGTAAAATTGTAGGCAAAACTTATATCTTCACTTAATCCTTACAAATCTGATTATAAAATGATGCTTCAACAATGTATTTGAATGCAGAATTTGTAAAGGACTTTACCAGGGTTTGATATGCATTCAAATATCTCAAATATGCATGCACATGGATCAGATTTAACTAGGAGAATATCAAACTTAGAAATCTACTCTTCATTTCAATCTCATAAATTTGATCGAAGTATTACACAAGAAGTATTACCAGTGATCGAAATATTGCAATATAGAATAATGTCCCCTATAGTGGTTCGAGAAAGTGTTTGTGTTGTTGACGGGCTAAAGAGATATGGACTAGTAATGAACCAGTAAACCAATCTTAGCAACACAAATTAGTTCCCAGGAATTCAAAACAATCCCCGGCAACGGCACTAGAAATGTGTTGGTGTAGTTGACGGGATAAACAGATATGGAATGGCAATGAATTAGAAAATCAATCTCAGTAGTGCAAAATATTTCTCCGGAATGCAAAACAATTCCCCGGCAACGACACTAGAAAGTGTTGGTGTAGTTAATGGGCTAAACAAATATGGAATGGAAATTAATCAACAAATCAATCTCATCAATGTAAAATATTTCTCAAGAATGCAAAACAATTCCCCGACAATGGTGCGAGAAAGTGTTGGTACCCAAATTTGTTCTCCTTTTTAGTCTGAGCAGCATCAGAGATATGGCATAAAGCTTGAATTCAGATAGATCATGATGTGTGTCATTTTGTAGTCGAGGATGTGATCTAAGCGGCACTCAGTTTGTGGAGAGATGAATAGCACTTTCAAAGGATTTGATCGACCCTCACTATTTTAGGTTGTGCCTTTCAACCAAGGTAAGAGAACCTATACTGTAACCCCCAAATGGTGAAGGAGATGAAGATATTGCTCAATTTATGTAAATAATATGAAAAGGCCTTGGGAAAATATGATCAACACTCCAAATCGACTTTCACAATTTGTCACTTCAAGATTATGGAGATATTTTCAATTCAAGGCAAGGGTTCTTGAAGACATTGTATAATCCCTGATTTGCCTTGTGCATTTTCGTAGATGGGTTAGATCCTTTTTTGACACACAATGCAATGTAGGGGTAGTATGGGTAGGATTAGATTGTTTGAATGAATATTTGGTGGGTTGTTGACAAGACAAACTAGGATATATCATATCTTTGATAACTGTACAATACTTGAACAACTATCAAATAAAATACTTCAAATAGTCGGATGTTATTTCAACCAAAAGAGGCATAAATGGAAGCCCAGGTTGCACTCTTCACACAATATTTGAGAACTCACCACAAAAGCTTGAAGTAAAGAACTCAATTAAACACAAAAATCCTTGATCAAACCACACCTAAGGTACCCCCAAAGGCTTACAAGCAATATCTACAATCAAGGAAGGTAAAGTGATTTTAAATTTGTTTATCTCTTTATCAGATGAAGGCTCTTCTGAACATGAGATTGCAAATGCCACTAAACTATCAACAAGAAATGGAGATTTTGTGTGATTCCTAAATACTTTCAATGCAAGATTTCAACAAGAACAATGAAATTTTTTTACAGGTATTTAAAATGATAACAAACATCATATTGCCTAGAAAAACATAGATTAACTCAAAAGATTGTTAGATTCATCAGCAGGGGAGAGTTTCATGAACAATCTTAGAGCTGTGTGATGGCTATACACTTGTAACCAACTCACATACATGAAGATCCAACATAGAAGAAATTATCCTGGTTCTTTGGTGGGTTTCTCAGAAAATGAGCTTTCTCTCAAAATTTGCTCATGATTTTCAACTTCCGACCCTTGCATTTCTCAAAAATGAATTATATATCTCTTGCCACATTGGAGCCTTATTTTATAAGCAAAGCATATGCCAAGGGATCAAGTTTGTTACAAAAATTTCTCATGATTCACTGAAAATGACATTTAACAAATTTTCAACAAGAGTTACAGTGCTTAAAAAGACTGAATCATTACAAATATTCAGATCATTATCCTTTGTGGAGGCATGTTTTTCATCCTCAAGGAATGCAAGCCCCTCATCCTCTCATCATTTCATCTTATCCTTTTCCAATTTGGTTCTGCAACTTTATAATTTGATATTTCACGTTTTGCACAGGCCTGAGTAAAATTTATCTCAAAAACACCTCAAATTTGCAAATTGAGTCATGAAATAGATTCCAATGATCCTAGAAGGCCAAAATGACATGGAATCACAAAATTTGATGAAATTTGATGCAAAATTCACAATTCCAAGTTTCCTAGAGCGAAAATGGCGGCCAAAATTAAAATGCATAGTTGCCCTTGATCTACTCTTTGTCCTTCAACTGGGCCCTCCACGCGTCAAAAACAATTGGGACTAAATTTGGGATCATTTGTGACTTTTCCACATTTTTTGGCAAAATTGAAAATTTTGACTTTTTCTCCGCCCCTCAACCCTTGAAATTTGGAGCTGACACGTGGCACATGGTGGGTCCCATTAGGATCGTGCTTCAATTCTATGCATTTTGACCTTTTAGAAATTCAGAAAATTTTCACTTTTGCCCGCATGCCCGCACACCCGATTTCTCCCTCGCCATGTGTCGCTTTCTCTATCGCTAAAATCTGCGGGCCCAATTCTCATTTTAACTCCCTTTTTTATCCAAGGGAAAATTTTCCCCCTTTCTTCCATCGGGCCACCGACCAACACTACCTTTGCCATGTGTCTGTCACTGATTCCCCATGGGGCCATGTTCCAAACTTTCACTTTAACATATTTTACCTCCAAAAGAAAAAAACTTTGAATACCTCCACCATCCGCATTCCCTCTGCCCAAAATTGATGCCATGTGTCCTCCTCCGATTGGAGCGGGGGAAAAATGATTTTGAAACTTTTAGAAAAATAGAGCTAAAAAACTCTAAGTCCCCATTGTTCTGCTCCTCCCCTTTTGATCTTTAGGACACGTGTCCACTTGTGATTGACCACGGGGCTACGCTTCAAAATTTCACCTTAGGAATTTTTGACCAAAAGGGGAAAAGTTCCCTTTTCCTTCCATGGCCTGCACTTCCCCACTCTCTCACCACACTGCCATGTGTCCTCCTCCTACTCCAATTCAGATCCGTGAGCTTTTCATCATCATTTTTCCCCTTCGCCAAAAAGGAAAAAAAATGCTCAAGTTCCCCATCAGCTTCCCACTCTTCCCTGACACAAGAACATGAAACGTGTCCCCTCACGAAGTTATAGGGGGAATTTTGAATTTTTTCCAAAACCAAAAAATGGCTAAGTTTTTCAAAGAGATCCATCGATCCTTATCTAACTAGATGTGGGCACATATGAGGAGAATTTTGAGCTTAATTTTGATGGTCACATGACACCCGTACGATCGTAAAAAAAACACAGAGTTTTCCCGTGACCTCTAAAGTTGATTTTTTCTTCATGGGTGAAGGATTTTTTTGATCAAAGGGAAAATGGAAGGAGTTTTTAAACATTTTATGACCATGGGGAGGGGTTTCGAGGGCAGATATGTATGAATCGATCATTTTTAAGATTTCACGATTGGAGAAATGGAAAAACATGGCATAGCCAGATTTGGAAAAATTAGGGCATAAAACATGGCAAACTTGGGGATTTCTTTCAAATGGGGCAAGGAAAACGATTTTGTGAGCACTTTGAAAGGATTTAACCTAGAGAACAAAGTTTGTAAACCACGAGAATCGAAGAAAAACATTTTTGAGCAAGAACAAATTTAGAAATTTAGGGCAACACAAAGTGCAGGCTTGAGTATTCTTGCAAAATGGGGCATGCCAAATAATTTTCAAATGGACTAAGGCATGGAAATAGAGGCAAGAAATTTATTCCATCCAATCAAAGCGTAGAAAACATTTCGAGCGCAATGCAGAGTGAAAGGAAAATTAGGGAAAAATAATAGAGGATCAAAATGGATGTCAAATAATTTTCAAATGGACTAAGGCATGGAAACAGAGGCATCAACTTCATTCCATCCAATCAAACTGTAGAAAACATTTCAGGCAATGCAGAGTGAAAGGAAAATTAGGGAAAAATAATAGAGGATCAAAATGGACACTAATGAGAGGACACTTTGTTAGAAGGGTTACAACACATAAAATTTTAAGAGCTAGTTATTGGTGGCCTACTCTCTTCAAAGATGCAACCCTACTGGTTAGAAGATGTGAAAGATGCCAGCGTTTCTCTCGAAGAATGAAAGCTTCAGGCTCCCTTCCTTTTAAGCCTATATCAATTGAGGCTCCTTTCAAAAAATGGGGGATGAACGTCATTGGTGATATTTGAGACCATTCTAATGCTAGACATAAGTGGATCCTTGTAGCCACAGATTACTTCACCAAGTGGGTAGAAGCAATCCCCACCATGAAAGCAACACACCAAGTTGTTATGGACTTCTTGTTGAATCACATCATATGCAAATTTGGTGTGCCAGTAAAGATTGTTGTTGTTAATGCCATGTGTTTTAGAGCTAAGCCCTTGATGGTAATGTACAAGGAGTATGGAACCAATCTGACTTATGCTTCAAACTATAACCATCAAGGAAATGGACAAGTTGAGTCCAGCAATAAGAAATTTTTTAAGATCATTAGGAGAACCTTGGATTTTAACAAGAGAAAATGAGGTGAAGAACTGAAATTTTTAGTTTGGGTTGATAGAATCACTACCAAAAGAGCTACTGGTAAGAGCCCATTTGAGTTGGTGTATGGAACTCAAGCTCTGCTACCCTTACATTTGTAATTATCTTCATTTCAGTTTGTTCAACAACTTGAAGATCAAGAGGTCAGTCCATATGAACCAAGGATTAATCGGATTGTTCGGTTGGATGAAGAAAGAAGAGCATCCACGAAAGGCATGTCGATTTAGAGAGAAGTTGAAGAGTTTGTTTGACACGAAGGTCACTCCTAGGGATTTCAATGTTGGAGATCTGGTTTTGTTGTGGGATAATAGAAATTAAGATAAGGGCAAATATGGTACATTTGATGCATTATGGATGGGCCCTTACTCCATTGATATCAGAATTGATGAGAATACCTTTTTTCTAAGGAATTAGATGGGGCATTACTTGAACTACCTATTAATGGCAGCCATCTAAAGCATTTCTTGGATTAATCCCCAAATTTGAGGTATGCACCACTTGTATAGTGTATAGTCTTTGTATTTTTGGCTCTGTTTATGTTGTTTTTATTGGTTTGTGGTTTGCCATGTTCTTGGAAGCCATTTTTTTATTGATTGGGTCTAGTTTTTGCCTTGCATTTTTGAATCCATTGCCCAATGATTGTTTTTGGCACTTGGTCTGCTTCTTTTGTTTTTGTGGCACTCATTAGGAGTGCCCATCCTGAGCAGAGTCGATATTGGTGCAATTTTGAGCTTGCACCGTATTGCCCTAAATTTTCCTTTTGTTTGCATGCTCTGGAACATTTTTTCTCTTAAATTGGTGGTCTGTAACTTTTACCTCCAGATTGAATGCCTTGAAATTCTCATAAACTTGTTGTTTTGTCCCAAATTGAATGAAATAAGCATTTGTGCCCTAATTTTTCAAAAATCTACGGGCTCTGCTTTTTCCTTTTTTGCCCGATTGTGGAAGTTTAAAATTGATTTATTTACAAGTGTATTCCATTGAAAATCCAATTCTATGATAAAAATGCTTTGAAAACATGTTTGATTGGTTTAATTTTGAGAAATTTGTCATCCTTAGTGAAAATATCAAATTTTGGGGCATCCCTCACATTTTTTGTGTTTTGTGATCGAGAAGGGCATCAATTTCCCATCAATTTCTTCTTCAGAATTCATCTACAATGTGGCTTGTTCTAATTAGACAAGGATCGGCGGGTAATTTCTAAAAACTTAACGTTTTTGGATTTTGGAAAAAAGTGCAAGTTGCCCCCGCAGCTCTGCAAGCCCCATAGGAGGTACACGTGTCACAGGTAGAGTGAAGGCAGATGGGCGGGTCATTTTGTGCCTTAGGGAACTTTGGAAAATGCATGGAAATGAAGAAAATCCCCTAAGGCCTGCATCTAATCATAGGTGGACACATGTCATGTTTGCATCAAAGGTGGGAATGGAGGTTGGCAGAAGACTTAGAATTTTTTTTTCTTTTCGCGAAAAGGAACAAAAGTTGTGAGAAGGGCCACACATCCACCGGGCCAATCGAGAGGAGGACACGTGGTAGGCGGGAGATGGAAAGGTGGAGGAGTTTGATACTTTTTCGGCCTTTGGTGAAAAAGAGTTAAAGTATAAAATTGGACCGCAAACTCATAGCCAATGGGATGAAGACACGTGTCAACATCAGAGCACAGGGTGGGGAGGTGGGCCTTCGAGAGGAAAGTTTTATTTTTAGCCTCTAGTTATCAAAAGGGTAAAATTGTTGAATCGACCCACGAGCCTGAAGGTAAAAATTCAAGATTCATTTGAGGAGTCAATGGTAGAGGTGTGGGATGGTGGAGGAAATTTTAAAAAATTTCCTTTGCGGAATATGATTAAAATATGAAATGAGAAGTGTTGCCCCTCATCCAATCATATGAAGAAATGTGTCTTATGAGAGAGTAGAGCCATGGAGGAAATTGAAAAAATTCCTTTTTCAAAAAAGGTGGAAATGTTTAGAATCGAGCTACGATTCCACTAGGACCCACATTGGGACATGTGTCAAGCTCATTTTCAAAGGGTGGAGGGGCGGAGAAAAATTTCAAATTTTTACATTTTTCCAAAAGTGTTAAAATGTCAAAAGTGATCTCAAGCCCATTTCCAATCATATTATGACACGTGGAGGGCTCAGATTAAAGGATAAAGGAAGATCAATGGTAACTATGCATTTTTAGTTTGGCCGCCATTTGAGCTCCAGGAAGCTTGGAGATGTGATTTTTGCATCAATTTTCACCAAAATGTTGGAAAATTCATGTCATTTGTGCTTCTGAGGACCAATACAATTGGTTTTGAGGATCAATTTGAAGATCAGAGATGTTTTTGAAATGAATTTTTGCCCTAACCCATCCAAAAACGTAAAACATCAGATCCAAAAGTTGCAGAGGCAAATTTGGAAAGTGTAAAGGTGAAATGATGAAAGAGGAGCATGCTGCATGAAAGAAGGAGGAAAAATGTGCTCCCAGTTGAAACTATGATGCAAAAATCCTCAAAAGGTTGAAACACCTGGCAAATTTTGTTGCAAATATGTTAAATGTCCCTGTCTGCGAATCATGATGGAATTTTGTAACAAACTTGATGCTTGGCATATTCTTTTCTTGGGAAAGAAGGCTTGGATGTAAACAAATGTTATATAATGCATGTTTTTGACATGCTAAAAGGTCGGGAAATTGAAAATCATGAGAAAATTTTGAGAGAAGCTCATCTTCTGAGAAACCCTCCAAAAAAACCTTGTTAAAGTCTTATGTGTTGGATCTTCATTCATGTTGAGTTGGTTACAAGTGTATAGCCATCACACAACTCTGAGATTGTTCTGAAACTCTCCCTTGCTAATGAATCTAACAATCTTTTAAATTAATCTATGTTATTTTGGGCAATATGATGTCTGTTATCATGTGTGAATGTCTACAAATAGTTTTCCTTGTTCTTGTTACAATCTTGCATTGAAATCTTTAGGAATCACACAGATCTCATCCTTATTGATAGTTTAGTGCAATTTGCAATTTCATTTGTCAGAAGAGCTTTCATCTGACATTGAAAATAAGTAGTTTAAAATCACTTCACCTTCATTTGTTGACAGAGATTGCTTGTAAGCCTTTGGGGGTACCTTAGGCATGATTTGATCAGAGATTTTGATGTTTAATTGAGTCCTTTAACTCAATATTTTGTGTTGAGGTCTCAAAGATTGTGTGAAGAGTGAAAACCTGGGCCTCCATTTGTGTATCTCTTCTGGTTGAAAGAACATCCTCACTGTTTTGAAGCATTTTATTTGATAGTTGTTCAAATGTTGTAGAGGTTGTCAAAGATCTGGCATAGTCAAGTTTGTCTTGTCAATATCCCACCAAAAATCATTCTAAACAACTTATCCCACCTTGAACTACCCCTATTTGACCTGCATACCAACAAAAGAACCAAAACCACTTGCAAAAATATGTAGAACAATTAGGGTTCCATAATGTCTTTAGTAACCTTTTCCTTGTGTTGAAAACATACCCATATTCTGGGAGTGACAACTTGTGAGAGTCAGATTTGGTGTGTTGATCATGTTTTCCTCAAGGTCTTCTTCATAGAATTTGAGAAAAAGAAGGATATCTTCATCTCCTTTACCATTTGAAGGTTACAAAATAGGTTCTCTTACCTTGGTTGAAAGGCACAACCTAAAATAGTTAGGACAAGATCAAGTCCTTTTAGAGTGCTATCCATCTCTCCAAAAATCTAAGTGCCAGTTAGATCACATCCCTAGCTACAAAACAACATACATCATGATCTATCTGTCTTCAAGCTTCATGCCATATCTTTGATGTTGCTCGGATTTGAAAGTGAGAACAAATTTGGGTACAAACATCTTTGATAGCCCCGACCAAAGTATTTACAAGTTCCTCAAGATCCACAACCTTACTTGCTTGAGGATTTTATGAGTTGATCAATTTAACACCCTCCATCTTAGGAGGTTTTCCAACTACTTTAATTTTGTTCTCAATTTCGAGCCATGGTAAAGTCCTTCCTCAAAGTTCCAAGGTTCTTATCCCTCAAATAGTAAGTATCTTTCTCATCAAATGTATATGAATACTTTATCGGACATGATTCATCACATGGCCTCAAATTAACATGAAATCTTCTCAATGTTTTGCTAAATCTTGTATTGAAATGATGTCTTGATTCATTAGGATTATTTTTATATTTTTAAACTCGATAAAAGAAACCTAGGGTCATTTTATCACCAAGCGCATTCTAAAAGCATTCTTCATCTTTGTCAAGAGTTGATGGAATTACAGCGCATGATTTATACCGATCCCTTGCATCTTCTTCTAGAGTATGGATAAATAATTTAATGTATACATCCTCAAATTCTATTTTGAATTCCTCCATTATATTGACATAGAGCTTCAAGTTTTGATCACCAGTGATTGCATTATTTCCTTGAAACTTAGGAAATTTGTTTCTTACATCTTGTGGCACAACATTTTGATAGCCAACCATACCTCTAAAACTGATGGGACCAAAAGTATTAACAACAAATGGATGTCTAGGTGGAGGTGAACCATATTATTACGAGGAGGTGATCTTACGAGAAGATATAGAATGATGAGGAGTGAGGGAGTGCGTGTGGTACAGTGATATAATTTTTAGAATAAATGCCATCTAAAGGCTCTGTTTCTTGGAAAACTCTATTAGATTTGGAAAATACCAGAAGCAAATTTTGAGGCCGATGTTTCAAAAACAAAAGATGGACCCTCTCTAGATGGAGAATTTAGTTCAACAAAGATACTACTTGATTACGAAGCACTTGAGGAAATCTTGTAATCTTGATCATAGGCTGATCAGTTTAACCAATGGAGATCTCTTGTCTTGATGCTTGATCTCCAATGCCTTCCAAATTCTTCTTCCTTCGGAATTAGACTTTTGGAGCTCTTGAAACAACCTTCTACTAGGGTCTCTCATGAAGATAAATCTTCTTCCTTCTAGATTTTCAGATATTAATGACAAATCTTACTTGATATATGTTAAGACAACGGTATTTTAAAAGAATTTAAACAACACGTTGTCACCACTAAGAGATTTTACTCTTAGTTTTTACAAATTCCCTATGAGCGATCTATCAAATGTATGTCGATATTAGATTCATGAAAAGCTTATAATATATTATCTTCTTCTACCCAAATTTATCAATGATGATACAAACTTGAGTGTGATAACTGTATAAGCTAGAAATATTGCACTCAGAGCTCACAACTTTGAACATTTCTCACAAATCTGAACATAGAAGGATGTTTCAGCAAATGTATTAACACACAACATGTGTAATAAGTATTAGCAGGGTCTATACATGTACACCTTTGTTCAAATACTTTAAAGAGTCCCCGGAAACAGAGCCACGAGTGTTGTTGATGGGCCAAATGGATATGAACTGACAAAAAATCAACAAATCAAAACCCCGAAAATGGTGCCACTAGTGTTGTTAACGGGTGAAATGGATATGAACTGACAAAAAATCAACAAATCAGGTCCCTGGTAATGTAAATTAGTCCCTAGAAACAACAACATTAGTGTTGGTATAAAAATTTGTTCTCCGTTTGAAACCTAGTAACATCACAATTTAGACATGGAGCTTAGAGATAGATAGATCATAGTGTGTGTCATTTTATAGCCAAGGATGAGATCTAACTAGCCCTTTGTCACTCATATTTATGGAGAGATGGATAGCACCTTCAAGAGAATTTGACCTGTCCTCACTACTTTAGGCCATGCCTCTTCGACCAGGGTGAGAGGACCCTTAGTGTAACCTCTGATTGATGAAGGAAATGGAGATATACTTTTTTTGGATAAATTTTATGAAGCAAAACTTGGAAAAATATGGTCAATAATCCATAATTTAAATCTTAAGAGTTGTCACTTCTAAAAGATGGAGATACTGTCAACACAAGGCTAAGGTTATGAAGACATTAAGAAATCTTGATTGTTCTGCATATTTTAGTAAGTAGATTTTGTTCCTTTTTGATATCTAGGGCAAACAAGGGTAGTCCAGGATGGATTCATGGTATTTGAATGATTTTGGTGGGAGATGAAGCAGGATAAAGTTGATTATACTTGATCTTTGAGAAACTTCACAACAATGGACAACTCAACAAGCTGAAGCGCTTGAGCGGTTAAGATGTTCCTTCAACTAGAAGGTGTGCTTCAATAGAGGCCCGGATGAGCACATTTTCACATAATATTTGAGAAGTTAAAAGACTCAATTAAACATCAAAATATTTTATCAATCATGCCTAAGGTACACCAAAATACTTAAAAGTAATATTTATCAACAAATGACTGTGAATTGATTTTGATTTTTTTATCTCATCACAAGATGAAGGCTCTTCTTGAAATTAAATTACAAATACCACTAAAGCTGTCATAGGGATGAGATCTGTGTGATTTCACAAAAATTCAATGTAATATTGCAATAGGAACAAAAGAAACCATTTGAATACATTCGAAACAAAGCGAGACACAACTTACTAGAGATTGGGCACAAATTAATTTCAAAATTGCTTAGATTCATCGGGAGGGTAAATCTTCTAGAGAAATCTCGAGTGCTTGTCAATGGCTATACATCTGCTACTAACTTGACAAGAAAAAAAAATCTAACACGAGAAAGAATTAATAGGGTATCTCAGTTGGTCTCTTAGGAAGATGACTTTCTCAAATTTTCTCTCTTAAGAATTCAACCCCCAACCCTTTGCAAGAGTATTCTCATTGCATTTATACATTTCACTCACTCAAATTTTCCCCCAAAAGAGAAGAATATTTGAGGGACCTTTTCTTGTTACCAATTTTTTTCAGACAATGACGTTTAAAAATTTAGATCCAAAAGTTTCCAAGTAGACCAATTGTGAACTGATCACATTTCTTGGGCCCTTGACTAATGACTAGGATGCCATGCCAAAACTTTTTGGAAATCCTTCTAATCATTATGATTCTGTCATGTAAGAAATCCCCTTTTTAATTATTTTCGGAGGTTCTACATAGTTGGATTTGACAGGTAATCCTCTTTTCTCTCGAGAGGAACACCTTTTCATGTTTTTCACCTACAACTTTCATCATTTCATTCTTTTCCATCTCTTTCCTTGCAATTCTTCCCTGAATCCATCTTCTCTAGTAATTCCCATTTTGGCAAGTGCCCGAGCACTTCCAACTTCAAAGTATCAATATTAACAATCCATGGACTCATAAATTAAGTTCGAATCAATCAAATGTCACTTTACAAATAGAGGCGACAAGTAATTTCATCAAAAATTATGAGAAACAATGCGTATTTTAATCTCGAAGAGTCTTGGAGAAAAATGGTGGAAAAATAGGTGAAATGCACAACAACCATTGATTCTTCCCCTTTTCCACTTTATTTTATAACCGTCCATGTGTTTACTTGGTGCAACTACAAAGGAGAAGTACAACGGAAAGTTTCCAAATGAGTGCGGGCCTTCCACGTTCCCTAGGCTTAAGAAAAATGCCTTTTGGCCTTTGAAAAGTCTCACTATAAAAGGAGCCAGTGGAAGCCTCCATGTGTATCAGTGGCACATTTTGAGATGGTCCCCAAAATCGAAACCCAAAACAAGCGCGGGCTCAAAATGTGTCTTAGTTCGACAGAGTTTGTTAAAAAATTTGAAGGTTTAGTAGAAGGTGTCATGTGTCTAGGGTCAGAGATATTTTATTTGGCGGTTGAAAAGTCCAATCAAATGGCAGAGTGAGCGGAAGCCTCCAAGTATCCTCCTAGTGCTTCTTCAAAATAAAATGTAGGGGCCAATCCCCAAACAAGCACAGTCTCTCCACGTGTCCTAGGCCTTTCAAAATTACTTTGAAAAGTTTAAGTATAAAGCAGAGCCGGCAGAAGCCTCCACATGTCTCCCTGTCGCAATTGTTAAGGTGGGACCCTGAGGTGGATCCTCAAATGAGTGTCAGCCCTCCATGTGGACAAGCTTTGAGTATAAAGTGAGCCTTAGAGTTTTTAAAGTGCCCCACCAAGTTGCATCCAACTAGAAAGGGACACATTTTCACTTTGAAATCTTGAGATATGAATTTGGCGAGAAAAATACACCTGTCAAACCGTAAAATGTAAGAAAATCACCATTTGAGCCTGGAAATGACTCTTTATTCATGGAAAGAGAGATTGTAAATGATATAAGGCCCAAATATGATCCTCCCTACCACATCCATTCATGTTTCCACAGATATTTGGGACAAAAATGATAGGGACAACAGAACATGATGTAGAAAATGGAAGGAAAGGAAAAACTCAAGTTTTACACCCCTGGAAGTTATAGACTCTTTTATATGGATAGAGGAATGAAAAATAAATTATGGACCTTTAAGTGATCCTTGACTAATGAAGGGACTGATCCAGATAACCAAATGAAAGACAGAGTCATCAAGCATTAATACAGGGGGATAGAAAACATGACAGAGACTGCAAACTAAGGAATTTCAATGAAAAATGAGGTGAGACTAATTTTAGCACCAAAAGGCACCATCTGAAGTTGTTTAAGTCCTAGGTGACTAGGCATTCCTTTTATATATTGTGTTTAGTGTTTTGGTTTTGTTCTTTCCTTTGTGTTTTGTTTTTGTCTTTCTTTGTTTTGGTTTGTTTCCTATTCAGGTGTTTTGTCTTCTATGTTGGTTTAGATTTGAATCTATTTGACCAATGGATAAGGAATTGATCTTCTTTCCTTGAGTTCTTCTATGGTCCTTGATCTTTCCTTGTTCCTCTATCAAGTCATCCCAGAAAGAGCCAAGTTGTTGTCGCCCTCAAAATTTCCCTCTTTTTGAAGCCAAGTTTCAAAATTTTTGAGTTGGTACCTTGGAGTAATGGATCACGTCGAGCTTGGTATTGTTTGCGTTTTCCATTCCATGGAGAACAATTATAAATTCACACATACAAGTGGAGTTTTCCCTTTCCTTTATTTTTCACAGATTCAAGAGTGACGGGCATATCCTCCCCGTCAATGTTTGCCTCAACATCCACAGGTAGTACATGGACATCTCTGATTGGATGCCACATGGTCATGTTTCAAGAAATTACGAAATCCTCCACATGTCTAAATATCACAAATCCAAGGGCAAGGCCCAAGGGACAGTCCTTAAATAAGTGTAGGCTTTCCACATGTTCGAGGTCCAAAATGAAGACATAACAAGCCAAAATTGGCTAAGTATGGAAGGTTTAGCAGATGGCACCATGTGCCTCAACGATGCAATTTCAAGGGTTGAAGCTAGGGGAATTTCTCAAACTTACACCAGTCCTCCATGTGTCCCAGGTCTAAAAGAGAGAAAGAGTTTATCGTTTAAATTGACTAAGTATGAGTGGGTCGGCAGAATCCTCCACATGCCTCAATGATGCAATTTCAGAAGTGAAACCAAAGGGCCAATCTCCAAATGACCTCCGACTTACCACGTGGTCAAAGTCAAAGAAGGGACATAGTCAACCATTGAATTGGCTAAGTATAGAAGTGTTTGTGGAATTCTCCACATGTCGGTGGGTGCAACTTGAAAGGTAAAATCTAGAGGTGGGTCCCAAACTTGTGCCAACCCTCCACGTGTCCAGGGTCAGATATACAGTTCTTCCAAACAAAAGGGACTTAGTCAAAAATGCAAAAATATTGAAATGTCCCCAAGAGGACACGTGGCCATGTTTCAAGTGTCAGCGGGGAGGTGGGACCTTTTGTGTTTTGATGCCATTGAAAATTCAAATTGGGAAAGTGGGCCGTCGGGGTGATTTGAGAATTTTAGCTTTGTTTTCATAAAGGAGCTTAAAGTTAAAAAGTGACTACATTACCCGCCCATGCCAAGATAAAAGTGGGGAGGTGGGCCGGTAAAGTAATTTGATTTTTGAGTCCACATTGAAAATAAGTAAAAATTATAAAAGTAAACCGCAACTCTATCCCCACTCAAGTAAGGCCACATGTCAAGACTATATCAAAAGTGGGTGAGTAGGCCAAAATGTTCCAAAGTGCCATTTCTCCAAAGGGCACAAAATGCAAAAGGCATCCTCAGGCCCACTTCATTTTAAATCTCTCCCACATGTATGGATTGAATTCAAAGTTTACAAAGGTAGGATGAATGGATGTGATTCAATGCGTCTAGTTTTCCTACAAGACATCGAAATGGCCAAGATGTTGGAGAGACTTAGACATCGGTTTCTTGAATCATTTTTCATCATTTTTGTAACCGAATGTAACTGTTCTTGGAAACTATTTAATGGCTTCTCCATGCTATTGTTCGGGTTGGATCCTAGTACTCTGTAAAGGTAATAGATTCAAAGTAATCAATACAAAATTTTTCCCCTTTCTTCCTCTACTTTTCTTCTTTCCATGTCTGAAACTTGGGAATCATCCATCTTTTATGATAGGAAACTTTATGTTCTTGTTTATATGATTTCTGGAAATTTTCTTACAGCCGAATTATATTGGTTATGAAAGTGAAATATTCTATTCTATAACTCCTTGGTTCAATACGTATAAGGTGATACTCTTCCATATATATCCATTTGAAGGTATTGTTATGTTCTTCCTTCCCTATCTCCTTAATTCTTCCACTCTCTTGTATTGATGATCTTTAGGCATAAAACATTTCAAAGTATCGAGGAATCCACACATTGAAAGTTGTACATTTGGATATAAGTTTTTACGCTTGCTTTAAATAAGGGAACCTCTCCCATTAAAGAGGAGGGACTTGCTATCCCCTAACTATGGTTTGTTAAACGTATCATTTTAAAAACCAAACAAATGATAAATGACTAAAGGCTTCTTATGTAAGGAATACTTATGGATTTAAATATGCATGGAGAAATGGTGGCCACTCTTAAGCTTCAATCTAGGGAATCATTTCTTGGTAGAATAAATAGCAAATCTGATGTGGAGTGGTATCAAAAGCTACAATGTTCTTGCTTGTGCTAGGCATCCTCATTTTCCTAAATAGCTACCATAATAAGGAACCAAGCACTAAGCACTATCCATCACCACATAAGGTTGTGTATATATGGGTATCTAGAGCTCCATTTGCATCCATATATCTCCATCACAAGGTATAAAGGATGGTCCATTTACATCATACTTCATATGCGACAAGTTTATTCTATTCCATGCACACATTATTTACATTATACATCTAGCTAATTTCTCACTACTTCAAGTGCGACACACACAAGAGAAACCTAGGACGTAATTCCATACACACACAAAACTATATTGGGTCTTAGATATAGTGCATCACTCATTTGTAAGTCCACCATTGTGGTGAATAAGGAAAGTCCAACCCCTTCATATGCATATTTATTGTTTAGGGGTTTAATGATTTTTCTAGTTTTTTTACAGGAGATTCCTTTATTTAAGGTTTACAATGACATCAATAATCTAAGTGTGACATACATGCGAACAACAAAGTGAAGGCTTCACGTCATTTGGAAACTCTGTGAAATTGGCTTCTAGACTTGGCGCGCGAGCAGGGAACCCAGTTGTAGAAAAGGCACCTAAGGCACTCCAATCCATTTTCTAGGTGCCCTAATATAGCCAAATCACTCGAGATCTACATTTCATGTCTCCCATTCTTGTTCGGCCCAGGTATCAATGCGACATAGTCCTACAACCTTTGCATATAAACTAAGGCTCTTTTAACTCTCTTTGCACATTAGGGTTTCTATATTTCATTACTTAGCTTTCTTGGGTTATTTCCTTCATTTACTTATTCGTTATTGTAACACCCACAACTTCGATGCACCAACAATGTCAAACCTCATTAAATAGTTATGTTAAAATTATAGAATAATATTTTATTTTGTTTTAAAATGGTTGCTAGGGATTAAACATTAAGCGCATTCAATTTTATTTGTCGTTAATTATTTCCACACATTCATGACTTACGCGAAATTAGGTTAATCATTAATTAATTTTCAAAAATCCATCTCAAATTCTAATCCTTTTCTAGAGCTTCCAATAATTTCTAATTAAAATACTAACTATCTTAATATTATTAGTTTACCTCATTTAAGTCCACTTAATATAATATAGGCTATTCCTCGATTTGGTTTACATTTATCTCCTATAACAACTTAACATTAATAACTATCATTTAATTCTTTAACCATTCCTTTTACTTTTAATTACTTTAATCCATTTTTTTCATTATCATTTGCCATGTATAAAATTTCTTGATTAATCTATACATCCCAATTTATTTATTTATTTATTACCCTATATAAAAAATGTAACAACTTGACCTAACCACTAAGTGGCCCCATTCAAATAATACCCATATTTTTTATTTACATTTCAATCCAACAAAAAGATAACTTAAAAGTTGTAGGATCAATTCCCAACCATTGGATTGGATCTATTAGGCCCCTTGGATATAGACGCCTAAAAATCCTTATGAGCTTCATTTTTCTTTTTTTTTTCTTTCCCTATTCTATTCATTTGCACATTTCCATTATTTTTGTATTATTTTGTTTTATTAAAGGGGATAATTACACTAGTTGGGTTATGGCATTGTTGCCCCCATTGTTTGCTTCATATCTATTTATATTTGTAGGTATATTGTGGATATATATATATCTGTATATATATATATATATATATATATATATATATGTATGTATGTATGTATGTATGTATGTATGTATATATATGCGCGCGCGCACACACACACACACACACACACACACACACACACACACACACGAGAGGATTGTAGGTGGGTTTGGCCACTTTGTGCAAACCTAGCTGCATTTGTTTATATGCTAGTTTGGTATATATGTGGGTTGGGAACATGCACCCACCCATTCAATTTTTAATATATAATGGTTGTTGTGGGGCACTTCCCCCACCCCACTTAGTTATTTTTATATGTATGAAAACATTACTCCGAAATCTATACTGGTACGCCACCAAGAAAATATATAGGTGATCCCGTAATTGCTAAGTTTTAATTTTTTTAAATTATACTTATTATTTATTGTTATATATTATGAAAGTCTATAATATATAATATATTTTTTATATATATATATATATATATATATATATATAGGCTTACATCAATTAATTTACAAGGTTTGATACACATAACCACGACACGCTGAAATTTCACTAGTTTGCCATTCATGGGAAGATGATATAAAATATAAACAAAAATTAGATGCAAGTTCATTTTTTTAGAAAACCAATATTGTGAAGAGAAAAAAAAAAGAACAATTTACGCACTTCCAAATAATTTCAATGCAAGATGAACATTCCCAAAGTGCAATAGCATACAAATCTCTTGATAAAGATGCAGAATTACATTAAGCATATTCCCACTTAAAAAGGCTCCCAAAATCTCTCTTTTCCTTCCCTATTACTTTACAAATCTAACAAATAAATTTCATATTTAAAAGGGATCCATAACAATGGAATTTACTTAAGATGCAAGTTGAAAAATCCTCCCAAAACATGGGAGCAACATTTATTTTTTTCAAGGTAATTCTCTTTCTAACCATACATATTTTACAAATCATTTCTCTAAAAGTTTGGGATAATACTTTTGCAAGGGTCCCATTGTACAATATAATTTCCATATACTCCACTCAAGGAGCAAACAACACTAAAACATCACAACTCTTTCTCATTCTTTGTTTCATACACAACAACTCCATGCAAGAATTTACTTGAGATCCATCCAAAATATACATCTTCTCATTTCAACAACAATGAAGGAGGAGTAGGAAATTCTCTCCTCCAAACCATACTACAATGAGGAGGAGAATCCATCCTCCTCATTGTCCCCCAATTCCCAACAATAGAGCAAGAGAGGATATTAAGTAACAATGGAAACATTAAAATGGCTTCAACATTGCAACACTCATGTCAACACTACATGCAATACATTCAAAGCACGAGAACACAATAGTACAATATACACATCTCAATATATAGGCTTATAATTTTAAGCCAAGGGAGAATAGAAGAATGGGAACCATCTCCTTTTCTCTTTGAAATGAGTTAGGGGTTCCACAAAAATACCTCCAAGTTCACAATACAACTTCTCAACATACCCTTTTTCCCTCCCAATGCAAAATACACAAAGTAAATCAATTTTATCCTGTTCTCTCCCCATATGTTGAACTCCCCACTCATACTCCTTCCAAAATTCCTAACAATTTCCTTTTCCCTCCCAAAATGGTTCCATTTTCTTTCCCCCTCTCCTTAATTAAGTACAAAATATACCTAACCGAAACAAATCACAACATACAACCATTTATATGAAAAATAAAGAAACACATAATTGAAAAATAAGTGTATAGACCATACATTCACATCACAAGCTTCAAAAATCTTCAGCAAGACTCAACTCTTCCAACCAAACAATTCTCCCAACATGAATCTCCCCATAATCTCCAAGCAAGAAATCCAAGCAATTTCAAAAGAACAAGTGTGCAAATAAAAATGAGTAACTATCGAAACTAAAATTTTCCTCCATAATTTCTATGTCAATAATGTGTGTAGTAGGAATAGGATGTTGTTAAGTATAATCAATAGTAGTGTACGATATAAGATAACGGCACTATAGGTACGCATGCTTGCGATAATGTATAGTATGGTAATAGTCAAAAGTACAATAGGAATGTTGTGGTAAAAAGTAAATATTTGTTGTAAGTGGTTCGGTAATGTTAAAATGTGAAAGTTAGGGTAAGTAGAGAAGTAGGGTCTACATCATTAGGAATTAGAAATATTATATGGGTAATAAGGACAAGGAGTGAGGTCATAAATATTTTGTGTATTTTATTTGTAAAAATTCCAAAATGTGGAACCCATATGAAATGATAAGGTTTATCTTATCTTAAAAGATAAGCTTACATGTACGAGAGAAGAGTTAAGGTATGGAATATGATTCGTCAGAGTAGATTTCTTATCCTATCTTAGAGATAAGATGGATAAGCCTAGAAGTTCTATAAATAGAGAGGCCACCCCCTCATTTAGCATAGAAGGAAGTAGTGAGAAATATTGTATGAGTAAGTGTGTAAATGAATCCATCATTTTAAAGGTGTGTTAAAGAATCCATTAAGAGGTGTAATTGTGAAGTTTCTCCCATAGTTATTGTTGGAAGGCAAGTGAAGTCGGTAACACTTGAAGTACCTCATGGGTGAGATTGTAACAATTTTGTGTTGATATTATAATTTACACTTATATTTTAGATTTATCATCATTCCTTCTTATCATAGTCTATGGTATTCTTGTGTTATGTTTGTTATGTTTCCAGATTCCATCCACCAAACTAAAAGCTATGCATTAGTAAATAATCATAGCATGAGGAGTTCTCGATAAAGAATCATCATAGTGCCAGATTGGTGATGACATTTTGGTTCCGTTTCCGGGACCATTCCTCGTTGGTGGATTTTACGAAGAGATATTCCCCTTAGTCGAGAGAAAAAAATTTAGAGGGTAACCTTGTTTTTACTGTGCATAGTAGTTACCATGGTAAAGTCACTTTTTACCGTGAATAGTATTTACCACAATAAAGTCACTTTTTACCATGAATAGTATTTACCATAGTAACTTCACTTTTTACCGTGAATAGTGTTTACCATAGTAAAGTCATTTTTACCACAGTAAGTCAATTTTTACCATAGTTTACCATGGTCATTTATATTTTTGTAGAAAGGTGTAAAGTCACTTTCTATTATATTGATTCCAATTATTTGTGCACATAAGTCTTGTTGATTGTACTTGTGGGTTGGTATTTCACTATGGTTACTTTTGAAAATGGGGAAGATTCCTATTTTTTCAGCCCAATCTAATGAAGATGCTTCCTCTTTCATTCAAGAGTTTAAACGATCTTGCATTTGTAATGGCCTCATAAGAAGGGAACAATGGAATGAATTTTTTCCTACCTTTTTAGATGGTTCAACCCTTAGGTGGTTTGAAACACTAGGTGATAATGTGAAAAATTCATGGGATTTATTAATTGAAAGTTTTCTTGAAGAATTTAGTGAATAATAGAAATATGTAGATCTCATGATCGATATCACAAATCTATCCCAAGGAGAGAAGGAGAAGATAAGGGATTATCATGCTCATGTTCTAAAGCTAAGGAAGAAGCTCGATGCCCAAATCCGGAAGGAAGGATTAGCGGATGGGTTGATGAATGGCGTGGATAATCTCCTCTGTAAGAACTTCATTCTTGGGATGAAGCTAGAGATTAGACAATGAGTGAAGTATGACTGCCCAATTTGCCCTTGAACAAGCAAAGGAGATTGCAAGAAGGAAAGAAGAAAGCATGGAAGAGGAGCCCAAAGAAATTTTTTCTAAGGTAGAGCCTACACCAACACCTTTGGTCTAGAATCCACAACCACTCTTGGTGAGCACAAATATTTTCCCTAGTACATCTACTGAGTATGAAGATCTGCTCAAGAAGATGGGTCATTTAACTATTAATATTCTTCAAGGAAAGGAATTTAGTTCTCAGGGAGGAGATAGAGGTCCAAAAAGAAATATTTATGAAGTTGTATGTTATGGTTGTCATAAAAAGGGTCATTATAAGTATAATTGTCCAGATAGAGCTTCTACATCCGGTATAAGAGATAATGATAAAGGAAAAGCACTGTGAATTATTTTGATGTAGTAGATAAGAGCATAATAATGAAGTAGATGTGTTTGTAACAAAAAGAAAGAAAGAAAAAGATAACCAAGATGGAAATGATCCTAAGAAGATGAGAGGAGAAAATAGTAAGAAACATAGGAGAAGAAAGTTGGGTTTGTAGGATTTTCTGATTTCACAGGGACAAGAACCATACTCCATCTTAGAAGATCTATCCAAAAGGCCTGCAAATATTACATATGGTCAACTCTTGGCTATGTCTTCTAAAAAGAGGCGGGAGCTACGTATTTGACTCAATGCTCGACGAAGGAAGGAGGTTTAGGTCCATGTTTTGGAGGCAGAGGCGGATCCCTTCGCTCTACAAGATAAGGTATTATGTAATGGTATTTCAATTCATAATGTCTTAGTTGATGGAGGTGCTGCAGTTAATGTAATGAATGAGTGTGTAATGAATATGTTGGGTTTAAAAATTGATCACCCCTCAACACTTATGTTAAGGTCATTAAATAAGGGAAAAACTAAACCAGAAGGTGTTATTTCAAATGTGGCAATATCTGTTATGGGTGTTGTATGTGTGGTAGACTTCAGGTGATGAAAAATGGTACTATTCTCTACCTAATGTTGTTGGGAAGACCATGTCTAAGGAGAGTTCATGTAAGAAACTATTGGAATGAAGGATTCATGAAACTTGGACGTGGCGAGAGAGAGGGTGAAGATAAATGTGATCCTTGGCATCATAAGGTAGAACTTGTGGATGCAAGTGATGTAATTGATGATTGGAAATCCGTTGATTATTCTAGTACCAGTGAAGTGGACACAAAAGATGAAGAAAGTGAGTTTGATGTTTCGGTCATGGATATCCTTCCAGTCACACCGACTCATGAACCCATAAAATTATCTGAAGAATAAATTGATGATCATCTCCAGCAAATAAAGATTGGTGATGTTGTGATGGAGAGTGAGAAGGAATGCTACCTCCAGCTCTTTTGAACGTACATACACCTATTCACTTTTGATTACAAGGAACTCTGTCAAGTAAGTTGGGTAGAACATTATATTGAGTGGTAGATGGTGCTAAGCCCATAAAGAAAATGCCATATAGAATGAATCCTAATTTTTCTAAGACTGTACAAGAAGAAATAGATAAGTTGCTTGATGCAAGATTCATATTTGATGTGGAGAATTCAGAATGGGTTTCTCCCATTGTGATCTCAATAAAACAGAATGGGAAGTTGCGCATTTGTGTTGATTATAGGAAGCTCAATAAGGCAAAAAATAAGGATCATTACCCTCTTCCATTCTCAGATCAGATCTTGGACGAAGTAGCTAGACAGGAATGCTATAGTTTTGTTGATGGATATAGCAGATACAACCAAGTTTGTATAGTGGAGAAAGATCAATTGAATACCACATTCACCACTCCTTGGGGAACGTTTTCTTATAGATTTATGCTTTCTGGGTTGTATAATGCTCTTGAAACGTTCCAACATTTGATGAATATGATGTTTAAACCCTACATTGGGAACTTCATCAGAGTATTTCTGGATGATTTTTGCATCTATGGGAGCAAGATGGACCACCTACACCAGATGAAAATAGAATTTCACAGGTTAGATGAAGCACAAGCCTCACTAAACCCTACAAAGTGTGTCTTTGGATGTTCTAAAGGTGTTCTTTTAGGGCATGTTGTATTTAGAGATGGTATTGGTCTTGATCTGATTAAGTTTCAAAAATCAGAGAGTTACCATTTCCTATGAATAGAAGTAAGTTGAGATCATTTTTAGGCCATGTGGGTTACTATAGAAGGTTCATCAAGAATTTCTCAAAGATTGCATAGCCACTAACCCAGTTCTTGAAGAAGGATGTTACTTATGAACTAGGAAATAAGGTGCATGAAGCTTTTGAACAACTGAAGGAAGCCCTGGTGTCTTCACCTATTTTAAAGAATCTAGATTGGAGCAAGCCATTCATTATGTATACTAATGCCTCAGATGCAGCACTAGGAAGTACTCTGAGCCAAAAGGATGAAAATGGGAATGATCATCCAGTTTACTTTGGGAGCAGACAAATGAGCAGTCTTTGAGGTAAATTATCTTTATGTCAGAAAAAGAGGCTCTAGCTATCATTTTTCTTTGTAAAGAAGTTTAGAAATTACTTGCTAGGGAAGAAATTTATAGTTGTAACAAATCATCAGGCTCTAAAATATATTGTAAATAAGCCTAACCCATCAGGGAGGATAACAAGATGGATAATTTTGCTACAAGAATTTGAATTTGATATTATAGATAGGCTAGGAAATAATCATGTCAATGTAGATGCACTCTCTCGAGCCTATGATGGTTTAGGTTCATCTTGTGATGATGATGATTTCCCAAATGTAACATTGTTATCCCTTGACACAATCCCTAGTGAATACATAGATATTTAGAATTATCTAAATGAATTCAAGTTTCCTAATGGTGCCAATGCAAAGACTAAGAGGAAGATTACTCAAGCATTGTCTCCATATTCTATTTTGAAAGGAGTGTTATTTCGAATAGGACACGATGGATAGTACAAGAGGGCGGTTGGACGTGATTAAGGAAGGAGCTGATAGAAGAATTCCATAATGGTACACATGGAGGAAACTTCTTTGGACAAATTACAACAAGAAAGATCTTGGATGTAGGTTATCATTGGCCCACTCTTTTTAGAGATTGTTATAATTATTGTAAGACATGTGATATTTTCAAACACATGGTAACCGTAAGACTTCATTAGCTCCATTAAGCCCTATTCTTCCACTTGTTCCCTTTGAAAAGTGGAGAATAGACATTGTAGTTCCACTTCTAACTACCCCATGCCAAAATAAGTATATTGTAGTTGCCACAGATTATTTAACCAAGTGGGTTGAAGCTAGGCCATTGAAAACAACTTCCATGGATGAAGTGGCAAGGTTCATATATGAACGCATTGTCACCAAATTTGGTTGCCCATTATAAATTGTATGAGATCAAGGAAGTCACTTCATTAATGAGGTGGTAGAAGTCCTAGTCAACAAGTGTTCTATTAAGCACAGGAAGTCAACAACATACAAGCCAAGCACAAATGGACGGGTGGAGCGAAAAATTTTGTGTTGTGTCAAATTCTCACAAAATATGTAGCCTTGCGAGATACATAAGTGGGATAAAAGGATTCATGCAACATTGTGGGAATATAGGGAAACATCAAAGTCAGCAATGCAATAGGATACTCCCCATTTCGGTTGGCTTATGGCATTGATCCGAGTTCTTCGTATTGAGTTTGATATTCCCACTTTGTGAGAGTTATAAAAAATGAAAGGATGGATGAAAGTGATTGAGTAAAAGAAAGGTTGGTACATCTTCATTTGCTAAGGAAATGAGGAAATAGCAAATGATACAAGCTATAAGAAGAAAAATGGAGCGAGAAGGAATACTTTGATCAAAAGATCCGTTGGTCTCCATTTCATATGAATGAATTGGTTCTAGTATATGATTCCAGATACAAAAAAGAAGACAAAAAAATTCTTCTAAAATGGATGGGCCCCTAAAAAAATAGCAGGTGTGCATGAAAATGGTACATACCGACTAGAGGAATTGGATGGTACTCCCATTATGAAATGGGTCAACCATGACAAGTTAAAGATTTTCCAAGCACCAGAATAGTCTACTCCGAGGACGGAGTAGAAGCTAGGAAGGGGAAGATGTCGACACTAAAATTTTCCTCCGTAATTTCTATTTCATTAATGTGTGTATTAGGAATAGGATGTTGTTAAGTATAATTAGTAGTAGCGTCTGATAGAAGATAATGGCGCTTTCGATACGATGTCGCCAATAATGTATAGTATAGTAATATTCAAAAGTACAATAGGAATGTTGTGGTAAAAAGTAAATATTTATCATAAGTGGTTCGGTAATGTTAAAATGTCAAAGTTAGGGTAAGTAGAGAAGTAGGGTCTACATGATTAGGAATTAGAAATATTATATGGGTAATAAGGAAAAGGAGTGAGGTCATAAATATTTTGTGTATTTTATTTGTAAAAAGTCCAAAAATGTGGAACCCATGTGAAATGATAAGGTTTATCTTATCTTAAAAGATAAGCTTACATGTACGAGATAAGAGTTAAGGTATGGAATATGATTTGTCGAGTAGATTTCTTGTCCTATCTTAGAGATAAGATTAATAAGCCTAGAAGTTCTATAAAAGAGAGGCCATCCCCCTCATTTAGCATAGAAGGAAGTAGTGAGAAATATTGTATGAGTAAGTGTGTAAAGGAAGCCATCATTTTGAAGGTGTGTTAAATAATCCATTAAGAGGTGTAATTGTGAATTTTCTCCCATAGTTATTATTGGAAGGAAAGTGAAGTCAATAACACTTGATATACCTTATGGGTGAGATTGTAACAATTTCATGTTGATATTATAATTTACACTTATATTTAAGATTTATCATCATTCCTTCTTATCATAGTCTATGGTATTCTTGTGTTATGTTTCAGATTCCATCCACCAAACTAAAAGTTGTGCATTAGTAAATAATCATAGCATGAGGAGTTCCCGATAAAGAATTATCATAATGCCAGTTAGTGCTGACATAACCCCAAAAATTCAACTCAACATCAATAAATGGAAGTATTAGGAGAGGAGCGTGAGGTGGCTCCATGGAGGATAACACATTAATTCTCCTCAACTTGACATCATCCATTAAAAATCAAAACGAAGGTAATAAATTAGTGGGTGAGGATATGACAATTTCCTTCCACACACATACTCTCACTCCAAACATCCAAGGACAAAAATTAAATCTTATGTAAGAAAGTGAGATAAATTTCACATTTTCCTTCCCAATCACATAACGAGGTCTAATTTTGACCTCTTACCCCATAGGTACAGTTGATAGGTGAATTTAGGAGGTGTGGGACAAGCTTAACTTGCCCCAAAAATCTCCAAAAATAGCTCAAAAATCAAAATTCGGGATTTGAGGGATGGATTTAGTGTACACATAAAAATAAATTAAAATATCACTCAAATTAAAGGATCTCAAGGACCATCTACCCCCAATTAAATGTATTTTTGATATATCATTAATAAATTTCTTAACAAGATTAATCAACTATAATAAAACACATTAACTAACAATATTAAAGTGGAGATGCATCACGGTAACATAATTAACATACTCACAAAATAGCTAAAATAAAAGGGAAAAGCAACATATAACCCATGGTCACATTTTGAGATCATATCCCAATAGGGACATCCTAACAACTCAAGAAGAACACAACAATACACATGACACAAAGTTTCAAAGGTGACCCTATTTCCAATGCCCAATATTCCTCCATTGTTGGTCTCCTAACCCCCTTATTTTTTCATGATATAATTCTCTCCAAATAATGAAACAATACCCATTAGGCCTCCGGGCCATATAAATACGTAATAGAAATAAAATGCATATAACACATATATCATATAATCCTCAACATACATCAAGCAATAAACATGCATATACATATTTATCAATTAACATAATCATATTCATTACTAAATCATCACAACATGATTAGGAAATTCTATCAATTTTTTACAATTACTTAACATTTCAATTCTCCTATCATCAATAATTTACAATTATCAATAATCTAATCCACTTTCTACGATAACCATGTAATTACCTACATTTAATGTAACTCATTCCTACAAATTCACTACACTCAATAGCATATTATCGATCCCTAATATCATGACATTATTAATAATTTATGATATTAAAGAAATCACATGGTTAGTCTAGTAATCCGAGTATAATTTTCATCATCAATCATCACAAAATGTTAACATAAAAAAAAATAATACAAGGTCATCATCAAGTATTGAAAGATCTATCTATTATCGCTAGGAGTCCATACAATCCACAAGGTGAGTCACACCATAATAATAATCAAAGTTTCCATGTATCTAATAAGCGATAATTAAGATCATAATAAAATAAGTGCCGAAGAATAGTGGGCATTACATCCCCTCCCCTTAAACTTGACTTACTCTTGGAAGTCATGGAAAGAGGTTGGGATATAAGCAGACAAACTTTCAGAATAATCTCTATGAGGTTAACCAAGATACAACATAGAACATTTAAACAAGAAATTTTCAATGGAATCCGAGTAAATGATAACTATGGTCAAAGAATAAGGGGCACATTCATGTACGAGTGTCCATGTAGTCACACATGGATACAATGGATGGTAACAAGGATAAGACTTCCACTTAGGTTGAATTACACTTCACTATTCATTATTTTAGATGAGATTAACAACTACTAATAATGGAATTCAATTTTGTATGATAAAACACACCTACTCATAGGCCTAACAAATTTAGACCACTCAAGAAGAGGTTTAACAATGAGGAAGACACCTAATTTTAACAAAAGTTTCTACAAGGATGAAGACTATTCATTAGAATTACTTAATAAGATACTGAAGAGCCCACTTGAATTTTCCTGGTGATACTAAGCATACTCTTCGCTATAAGTTTTCCCATAACTTTGATTTTGTACATAAGTAATATAACATACAACCATTAGTCCTAATTTTAGCAAACCCTATCAATTAGACAACATTTCAATTTTTCCCTTTTTTTTGTATATGTAATCTTAGCCCATCTTGTCATATCAACACAAGAGATACCATTCACTTTATATATCATTTTTTTATTTTAATTTTAGCCTCGGCCTAGTTAGAGAATCTTAAAATGATCACACGTTTATTATTATAACACAAAGGAACATTTAACCGAGATAGAAGAAAATAGGAAATAGGACAGTCTAACAAAAAATTTAGGAGAGAAAAACACAAAACATTCCTATATACACTTACGAAATTAAACTTCACCTTCTTCTCCTCAAGGGACAAGGGGAAAACATCATAGTTTCTGAAATGAAGGAGGATTCCTAAATTTGTCCATATCCTTAACATATGTTGCTTAATCTTTCCAATAAGTCAAGGTCACCAATGACCTATTCCAAACAAAAGAAACGTTCTTGACATGAAACTAGAGATATTGACTCATTCTTAAAGACTACAAACATACACATGTCGATTATAAGAGGAAAGAGGGGTATGACGGTCAGAAAGGCTTCGTCAAGGAGGATTACACATATTTATGTTCAAGGGAGTAAACAGAGCTATAACACATCACTATCAACAAGGTACTCCATTATTAAGGATATGTGGATTATTTTCTTAAAGGTTCACATATTTGTCACCATTGGCATGATGGAACATAAGATCTATAAATATGGACATAACATTTAATCCATTCTACAAGGTGAGTAAATCCTTATGTATACTTCTAGAATTTTT
Organism: Taxus wallichiana var. yunnanensis; assembly: GCA_018340775.1. Lineage (NCBI taxonomy): Eukaryota > Viridiplantae > Streptophyta > Pinopsida > Cupressales > Taxaceae > Taxus > Taxus wallichiana. Next base: position 233,881,917 of record CM031238.1, on the reverse strand, counting down.
CATACAACTAGTGAGAGGTCCAAAAATGACGTATCATATACTTGTCTTATAAATATTATACATATGTTTATTATTTGATATGAAAATGGGGTATAATCATTTTATTATCATGGCTTCAAATTTTTAGTTCATTACGAGATTCACAATAATGTTTATACTTTTCTTAACATTGAAATGACTTATTCTTTCATGCTTTATGGTTCTAGTATTATATCACATACTAATTTTCGTAAAGATCATGATAATGTTACAATGATAACATAATACATGCTATGTTAGGGGTATATATATATATATATATTTGATACATTTTTTTAATAACATTTCAATATTATTTGTAACTCCCAAAATCTTAGGGTGAAAATTGAGGTTTGATACTCATACAATAACTCAAGGGAACCTTTCAAATTGTTCAATATTTTGGATTATGTCCTTTATAATTTTAGGGCATACAATAACTATTTTATACAATCAAGGTTATATATTTACACATTCTACTTATTTTTAATCCCATAAATTTATCTGTTCCACATTCTAATTTATAAAACACAAGTTATAATTATGTTTGCTAACAATATTTCTTATTGGTTTCCTAATTAATCCACTCATTAAGGTTCATCATTAATGTTGGCATATTATCTTGCCATTTTGTATAGGCGGAAAATTTATTAATTCTACTTCTAGGGGAAATATAGGTGGTTTGTTTGATTTTTTTATCACGGTTTTATTTCTTTTGTTAAATCACAAGGTTAGATTAGGGAACCGGTTTCCTAATGTCCCAATTTACTTATTAAGTTTCGAAAGTCCAAGCCTCCTAATTAGAGACCCAATATGCTCAGTTTTTCACTCTACTAATTGAATTTTAATGAGTAAGAAGAGAAATGCTTACCACATTATTAAGGTCATAGAAATAAGAGGTCATGAATCAAAATAGAACACACCAAGTCTACAAGATTTTTTCCAAAAGTTACATGCATCACTATTGATGCGTAATCACAACGCCATACGAATGTTTGATGCTCGATGGGTTGAGACACTCGGTGTGATTGCATAAAATGGAGCTTCACCCAAAGTGTGGGACTTTATGAATCGGGAGAGCTCTCCAGATGAAGGCTGGTTCCTATTCCTCTATTCAAGTGCACACATTTATATTGCAGAGGATATACTCTAAAACCTACTCTAACTTGCCAAGGTGACGGAGTTTAAGGAGATGCGAAAAATAATACCTAAACTAAAAAGTGTGATGCACCAAAGGAATGTTGAACACTTGTTTTTCAATTAAACCCAAACCATTAAAACTATAACAAAACCACCATTCATAGATAACCAAACTGCAATGAGAGATCAGGAAGATGTAATGAACACAAGAGACGGTTGAAATCATCCACATACTTATCTTATTGCTCCATAAAATTGTTATAGTGCATTACAGTAGCCAAGAGGCAAAAATTGCATAATAGCTTGAATGTGAGGTTTAAACTCCAAAAATCACCGTGCAGACAAGGGAAGAAGGGAGGATGTAAAGCAAAAATGTCTAACCTTTAGAAAAATGTCCCTCCTTACAATATATAAGAAGAATGAGTGAAATAGATGAGAAGAAATCAAAAATCCATCCTCAACCACTTCTAAAATGCATTGAATTTCCTTCAAAAGTGACGAGAGCCATGCAAAATCCCATGCCTCCATGTGTTGTTCCTTATTGGGCAAGAAAATAAGCCCATACCTCATTAATGGTGGTAGATGAGAAGCTTTGTTGCTAAAAAATGGAATACTATATTTAAAATTCTTGGTGGGCTTCATGATTCATATTTCATTAAATCGACCTTCCACCAATATTTTCCAAACTACTTTGGGTTTGGAGTCTATCTCGTGCAAGATCCACGTGGAAGCCCCGCACATTATTAAGATTTTGTGCCCTTTTAGGTTGTGAAATGCAATGTGCCAACACTTGGCATCGTATATAATGTCCAAACCCCTTTTCGGGTGGGACCTTTGTAGTTCGCTCCACGTGCAAACCCTACAGGGTTCCAAGACTTGTGCCCTCCTTTCACTCTTAAAATTTTGATGGTTAGACACTTGGAATTTTTCGAGCCTACTCTACATTATTTGTGTTTTGGCTAAATCCATTCTATTTAGGAGAAACTATGTTGGACCCTAGCCATGTGGAGGACATGCACTTATTTGGGGACTACCTTTGGATTTTACCTTTGAAGTTGCGTGCCGATGAGGCACGTGGAGGATTCCGTTGAATCTTCCCATGCTTAGAATTTTCAATGATCAATTCTTCCTTTTCATGCTCTAACCACATTGAGGGCTGGGATCATTTGGGGACTACCAATTTTGTCACACCTTTGAAGTTTCACTAACGACACACGTGGAGGCTTCCTTTGGTTCTTTCATGATTAGAATTTTGAACAAGCTGGTTCTACCTTTTTAGGCTTTGACCATGTGGAGGGCCTATGCTCGTTAACGATTGCCTCTTTTATTGCACCTTTGAAGTTGCACTGATGAGGAACGTGGAGGCTTCCGCTAATGGTTGGAATTATGTCCACATGGAAACCTTGTGGGCTTCCAAGACTTTACCCCCTCCTTTCCCTCTTGAAGTTGCGGTGGTTGGACACTTGGCATCATCCGTGAGCTGCTATGTGCTGAGATCCACGTGGGGGTCAAGCGCATCCCTAGGGTCTCCACTTTGTTACACCTTTTGAAAGTGCATTGAGCTGACACGTGGCACCTTCCATGGCTCTGTTGCTTTGCTTTGAGTTGACTCACTCTAGGCTCGATTTTGACTTACGAGTTATATTTTCTTCAACATTTCTATTGGCCATTCATTTTTGACCTTGCTTCTCCATTGTCGAGCCCACCTGTAACTTGATTTTTTTGGGATCGAATGTAAGATTGAATGGTTGAACTAACTACTCCTTTTTTCTCTTGTGCAAGGTTGTGTTTGATCAATTTTTCCCGAGGCACAAAATTGGATAATAATTTGGTGACTCGTGGGATCACATGCTTGCTAGGTGAAAATACCAGTTGCCATGAAGTATCCATTGGGCACAGAGTCATGAATGATAGCTTGGTACTGATCCTTTTCCTAAAACCCTAAGCCCGACTGCTTGTAACCTATTGACCTTGAACCCGCTCCACTGTCTGTACTCTCAATTTTTAAAATAAAATCTTAGAAATGAGGTTTGTGAGAGTAAAAATTGTATTGACCTAGAGCTTTCACATGTTTATCAAATGGACTTCTACAACATTCACCTAAAGGCACACTGAATTGCATAGTAATACAACCTTGGAGCAACAAAACCTATGCCAAATAACTTAGGAAAATAGAAACCAATACTACTAAGTAAAACATTGTGCACATGCACTTAGAGGAATTAAAATTCTAGGTTAATATTGACAAGGGTGAAACCTTCTCTTCATTAGTAATGTTTAAGATAGATTGTGTTAACTGGAATTGGAAGCTCCTCTCCATCCAATGTAGAATTTTAGAAGGAATTTCTAGTTTTACATCCTGTGACCATGTAGGGGCTACTCCAAATGGCATCGAACTTGAAATGATGTCCTAGCCGGCCGATCTGCATCCCACTTCAAAACCAAGTCCCCTTCTGAAAGGTCCTTGGTCTTACTTTCTTATCAAACCATATTTTGACTAAGGATTGATCTTTATCTATCATTTGAACTAAATTTTCTCTGATTTCTTCTAATTCCATCAGCTCTGCATACCTAGCCTCCTTTGGTTCAAAATTAGATAATGCCAACTGTTTCATGAGTTCCAATGCAGGAAGCTATAATGATATAGGAAACATGACCTCTTTCCCATAGACTAACTTGTAGGAAGAATTACCTGTTGACCTCTTTGGCATGATCCTATCAGCCCACAAGGCTAAATTGAGCTTTGCATGCCATGTTCTTTGGTTTTCATCTAGAGTTCTTCTGATGATTCTTAGCAAATTCTTGTTTTTGGACTTTGCCTATCCATTACCCCATGGGTAATAGTTTGAAGAGGTGCTCAATTAGATTCCATTCTTGACAACCAATTCTATGACCTTGGAACCTATGAATGCCAATGCATTGTCTAATATGATAGTTACCAAAGTACACAAAACCTAGTCACTATCCCTTCATAAAAGTCTAGTAGGCTAGAATCATTTATTTCTTTGAGTACTACCGCCTCGGTCCATTTGGTGAAATAGTATGTTGCTGTGAGAATTCACTTGTGACCTTAGCTTGATTTTTGATTGAAGACCACAATTAAGTCCAATCCCCATTACATGAATGGTTGGTCAACTGAAATTGGGTGCAATGGAAGTGCAGCTAACTTTTCTTTACCTGTAAAGAACACACATTTTTGCATTGCTTGATCCATGTGTAGCGAAGAATCGAACACTATGGGCCGATTATAACCCACCTTCATTATCTTGAGAGATGTTACTCATGGGGAAAAATGACCTCTAGCTTCTCCATCGTGAAACTCCTATAACAATCTCTCAATTTGACATGTCCCAATGCATCTCAGTAGAACACCATTGATGTCCCTTTTGAACAAAACACCATCAACAAACACATATGGAATGGCTTGTAATATGAAGTATCTCCTCTTTGATTTTCTCATTTATGGAGGGCATAGGATTATTTTTAGAAAGTGTATCATATTTTGAGTCCAACAAGGGATAGGCACATTATCATTTACTTGTTCTTGACCATCTTATAGTACCAAAATAACTTCATTTTCATTACTTGCATCAACTTGTTGACTCGAGGCTAGCTGTTCACATAGTCCCTTTCCATGGAAAATTTTAGTGACCTTAATTTCAATGTCATATTCCATGACATGAGTGATCCATCTTGCACATTTCTCATTTATATCCCTGTTCAAAAGCAAGTTTTGACTCTCACATGAAAGACCAACATCTAAATTTTGTTATTTGAGACTAGGTGTTTGAACTTATTTAAGCTCCTGATCACTATAAGGAAATGTTTCTCGATGAAAGAGTATCTCACTTCATAGTCCTCCAAACCTTGGCTGAAGAAGGTGACTAGGCTGTTGAGATCCTTCTTTGATCTGTTGCACTAGGATTGTAGAAATTATGTCCCCACCCCGAAGGCATAGAGCATGCGAGTCCTTAGAGAAGTCTTGATTAATGAGAGTTGGAGCTTGGGATATGGCTTCTTTGATATCTTCAAAACTTTATTTTCCCTCAATTTTCCACCTAAATGCTAGGATCTTCCTCAACATCAGTGTTATCAACTTCACAAGAGTTGCGAAATTTGGTACAAATCTATGGACAAAATTGATTCTTCTTAGAAAGATCTAAAGATCCTTCTTATGAATTGTGCAAGGAAATAATTGAATTATTTCAACTCTTTTTAGGTCAATTTTCAATCTTCCCTTTGATACAATATGGCCTAGGAGCTTGTCTTTGTGAGCCAGGAATATGTATTTTTGGGATTTAATGATAGCCCAAATCTCCTACATCTTTGAAATACTTGTCTCAGATGAAAAAGGTGATCCAATGCATTTTTGGAGAACACAGTGATATCATCAAGATATATCAGCACCATTTTTTTGATCAACCCCCTGAATGCCATGTCCATCACTCTTTGAAAAGTGGCTCGGTAATAGAAAATCTAAATGGAATCTTCACGTAGGCACAGGTGCTCTACTTAGTGGTGAAACTCGTTTTGATCTAGTCATATTCTTTTACCATTATCTAATTATATCCTAAGTATCCATTGAGGATGGAAAATATTTCCGATCTAGATACCACTTTCAAGATTTTTTCCATTAAAGGGAGTGGATAGTGATCTTTGAGAGATGTCATGTTTAAGTCTCGAAAGTCCACACAAAACCTGATTTCTCCATTATTCTTCCTAACTAGGACCAAGTTGGAAACCTAGCTCAAGTGCTTGATTGGAAATATAATGCTTGCCTCTATTAGCTTGTTTAGCTCTTTCTTCATAAGAGGTTCAATGTGTGGGTTGACTGGTCTTTGCTTCTACCTGATGGGCTTAGCATCTGGATCCAGTTCTATGGTATGTTGTGCCAGCTTTGGATTGAACCCTCACAGGTCCTCATAACTCCAAGTGAAGATGTCTGGAAACTCTTGGCAAAGTCATATGAACTCATATCTCTCTTGCTTAGTGGCCACCTTACCAATTTGGAGTGTTTTTCCTTCCCCAACTGAAATTGGCTTTGAATCTTCTCCCTTGACCTGTAGGTTGGATTTCTCTTTACAAAACTAGTCATTCGGGTTGAAGATAGATTCCAATGTTACCAAACCCTTTGGAATATTTTTTGTGTGCAACTGCACTACTTGGTCCCTATAGTGCTGCTCTAATTTGTCTTGGTTCCTAGCTGAAAATTCAGCCTCTTCTTACAAGAAATTGATGATATGTTGATCGTTCTAAAACACCTGCCAACTTGTGTTGTTGTTATCGGAACTACTAGCCTTACAATCACATGGATATGTGGTTGTGTTTTGTCTCTTTTGATACTGTCAACCACATCAAATGTTGCTCCAACTGCTGCAAGCCTATCTACAGCTTCATTCTTCTTCCTAGGTATGGACACAATGTTGAAAGCTTCAAAGTCTTCAATTAGGTCCCATACCCTATTTTTGTAGCTCTTGAGTAGGTCATTCTTTGTAGCATGTTGCCTTCTAACTTGATTGATGATTAGCTCACTATCACCAAATACTTGCAAATTCTTTATGCCTCTTTTCCTAGCCTAATGAAGTCCATGAATCAAGGCCTCATATTCAGCTGTGTTGTTTGAACAGGAAACTAGAAATGAAATGTTGAATAATACTTGATGTTTTGTGGTGAAACTAACATTGCACCTCCTCCAACACCTTGTTTTCTTCTTGAACCATCAAAATATAGTTTCCATACTTCATTTTCATCCTTATTTTTTGGCTTGGTGATGTTAGGAATGGGTGAATTTTCTTCATGTACACAATATACACCCAATTTAGATTCTTCCATTTCCTTAAATGGGCAAAATGTGTGCCTTTTGTTTACCCATTCATTCAAAGTCAAATTTGGAATTCCTTCAACCTTGGTACCTATTTCCAGATCTAGTGAAAATTCCTCTTGGTTAAAGGCCGACCAATTTGCATTGATAAGAATTGGTACATGGTGCTCAATGTGGAAATTGGAAATTATTTCTGACGTAATGGTTTCCTTGGCTCCATACCTTGTTCTGAATAGCATGTGTGACCAATCTGCTAATAAATATCCACAGATGTTTGTAGTGAAGTCTCTTGATAAACACATCTTGCAAGACTGTTACATTTGGACATGCATGCAATGTTAGGATTAAACCCTTGATGACCCCAACCATTCCTACTATTGTCCCATCTAGTTGCACTACTCCTTTCAGTACTAGCTCATACTTTAGACCCAATTGATCTACTATTTGTTTCAGCATCACTAAGCTACTTACACCCGAATCAATCATGTAGTTATGTACCAAGTGGTTCCTGACAATCAATGACACATAGAATGGTGGAGGCTTCAAATTTTTTCTTGGTTGACCACCACCTTGTTGCACTGCATTAGTGAGAACTTTCTCCTAACCTTGGTTTGATCCATTTGAGGTAGACCAATTGGCCATTGCATCTTGCAACAAATCTCGTTGTCTGGGATTGCCAGTGACTCCCACATGGAAATGTTCACATGTGTTTTCTTCATCTGATCAATAATGTTGAAGGGGATGAATTATCCTTTGTTTCCCCTTACTTGGTGTGACCTTTTCTAGTGCTTGAATAGGCACATGTGCTTGCTGTAATGGGTTCCTTAGGCTGATTTTGCACATTCGGGGCTACATTTGGTCTACTAACTCCTTGTTGTGTAGGAGTGGGATGAGAAACAACTGGATTAGATGGTTGTCCCTCCTCTATGTTCCTCTTCTTTGACCGTGTGTTAGTAGCTACACCCTGAAAAGGAGGTTGATTAACTCCACAGAAGTATTTTTTTGGAAATTAACCAAAGTTTCTATTAGAGGTGCCTCTTGCTAAGTTTATTTCTGCTAATTTTCCTCTTGCCTTGGTTCTTGGACCAACCAATGGTCTGTACCATCAAGGCTTGGTTAAGTGCACCATTGAAATATATTGATTAATTGTGAGGTAGATTATAAGGGTAACACCATTCGTACTCATTTGCCATGTTTTTCTGTGTTGGAACAAAGGATATTGACGTTGAAGCAACATTTGGATAATACTGATGAGAATGTCTAGAAGGTGGAGGTTTTCCTTGGTTCTGGTTTTTATTTTCGGCTTGATTTGGTGGTCTATTTTACTGATATGGGGGCCTAGCTTGATATTGATTTGGAGGTTGATATGGTCTAGAACTCGAACTTGCTATCTCTTGATAGTCACTAGCTCATTTCCTAGGTTCTGTAGTTGTTTCATAACCTCCTATAATTATTTTGAAGTGCTTGAAGAAGTAGAAGCCTCACTATTGCTTTGATTTCTAGGGGCTGGAATGGGATTCAATCCTGGCATTTGACTAGTTGTAGGAGCTCCTAGTTCTAGATATAGAGGCATAGGTGGCCTAGGTGTGAGTTTACTAGCTTGGATCAAGCAATTTTCATCTCTAATAGCAATGTTATAGGATGCGGGTAAAGTTATACCTCCCATGGATTGAATCATCATAGCAATATCAGAATTTAAAGCTTTAAGGAAGTATAGAAAAGCACCTTTAGTTGTTGGTCTCATGGCCAATGGAATCCTATCCCATGTCTATTGGAATCTAAAGTTGAAGTCAGTTAAATGCTCATTAGGAGCCCTCTTGATTATTTCAGTTGTTCCAATAAAGACATGTTATCTCCCTTTTCTCCAAATTGATTGTGAAGAGTTGTGCACAAGTGGTCCCAATTCTGGATAGATCCTATTGTTAGGATTCTAGACCATTGCAATGATTTTCCCTTGAATGAAGATGCCAATAATTTAACAGAAATGTCCATTTTAGTAATTTCGTGGATTGCACAAAAATTTGCAATGTCTTAAATGTGGTCAATTGGAGTTGTCTAGTTCTCTCTAGTGAAATATGGAGTTTTTTTCAATGCCGCAACTGGAACTAGATTTTGTGCGCCCAGTGAAGTTGACATAGGCATTGGGCTATGCCATCTTGATTGGTCGAAGGACTCAAGTTGATTGAATGAAAGGAATTCCAAGCGCAGAGGTGTTGACCATGTCCTATTTGGTGGAGATGCATACCTTTGAGCTCTTCTTCCTCTATACGGGGATAAATGTAGATAGACAAATAGCCTTTCTTTTCTAGTTCTTGACCTTTTTGTATTCTTCTCATGAACATGATAAACTTGGGCTACTGAAACCAATGGATTTGAGTGACAGAGTCACCAGATGTGTTGCTCCAAAGCCTCTAAAGGCTAAAAATTTACCAAGACAGACACCCAATCTTGATAACACTAAATAATTGACCTCTCATCCCACTGGGCATGCCAAAACTATTGATGTGTAATCACATATCCCCTAAATGTCTATAACTCGATGGGTTGAGACTCTTAGTGTGATTGCATAACATGGAGCTTCTCCCAAAGTGTGAGACTTTGTGAATCAAGAGAGCTCTCCGGATGAAGGTTGGTTCCTATTCCTCTATTCAGGTGCACATGTTAATATTGTAGAGGATCTACTGTAAAACCTAATCTAATTTGCCAAGGAGACAGGGTTAAGGATATGCAAGAAATAAGACTTAAACTAACAACGGTGATGCACTAAAGGAATGTTGAACACATGTTTTGCAATTAAACACAAACCATTAAAACTATAACACAACCACCATGCACAGATAACCAAACTACAATGAGATATCAGCTGGATGCAATAAACACAAGAGAGGGTTGAAATCATCCAAAGATTTATCTTATTACTCCAAAAATATGATACAATGCATTAAATTAGCCACGAGGAAAAAATTGCATTACAAATTTAATGGGAGGTTTGAACTCCACAAAATCACTTGGTAGACCAGGGAAGAAGGGAAGATGTAAAGCAAAAATGTCCAACCTTTAGAAAAATTCCCCTCCTTATAATATATAGGAAGAATGGGAGAAGGAGATAGAAGAAATCTGAAATCCATCCTCAACCACTTCAAAAATGCATTGAATTCCCCTACGACAGTGATGGGAGCAATGAAAAATCCCATGCCTCCATGTGTTGTTCCTTATTGGGCAAGAAAAGAAGCCCATACCTCATTAATGGTGGTAGATGAGAAGCCTTTTTCCTAAAAATGTTGGATTATATTTAAAATTCTTTCTAGAATTGATGATTCATCTTTCATTGAATCGACCTTCCGCCAATCTTTTCCAAACTACTTTGGGTTTGGAGTCTATCATGCAAGATCCACGTGGAAGCCCCACACATTCTTAATATTTTTCTTCCTTTTAGGGTCCTAGGAATGCGACGTGTTGACACTTGGCATTGTATATAATGTACAAACCCCTTTTCGGTGGGACCTTTGTACTTAGCTCCATGTGGAAACCTTCGGGCTTCCAAGGCTTGTCCCCTCCTTTCACTCTTGAAGTTGCGATAGTTAGAAACTTGGCATTGTCCACAAGCCTGCAATGTGTTCTTTGTGTTTTGGCTAAGTACCTTCTGTTTAGGAGAAAATATGTTGGAGCATAGCCACATGGAGGGCATGTGCTCATTTGGGGACTAGCTTTGGATTTTACTTTTGAAGTTTCACCAATGACGCACGTGGAGACTTCCGTTTATGCTTCCCATGCTTAGACTTTTCAACAGCTGATTACGCCTTATCAGGATCTAACCATGTTGAGGGCATGCGCTCATTTTGGGACTTATGCTTTTGTCACACCTTTGAATTTCCAGTGATGAGGTATGTTGAGGCTTCCGCTGGTTCTTCCATGCTTATAATTTTCAACAACCGATTCTTCCTTTTCAGGATCTCGACCATGTGGAGGGCCTACCCTCATTTTGGGACTTCCGCTTGTGTCGTACCTTTGAAGTTACATTGATGAGGCATGTGTAAAACCTGTGAGCTTCCAAGACTTTAACCCCTCCTTTCCCTCTTGAAGTTGCGGTGATTGGACACTTGGCATTGTCTGTGATCTTGCTATGTGTTGAGATCCATGTGGGGGTCAAGTTCATCCTTAGGGTCTCATTTTTTTACACCTTTTAAAAGTTTACTGAGCTGACACGTGGAACCTTCCATGGCACTGTTGCTTTGCTTCGAGTCGACTCGCTCTAGGCTCGATTTTGACTTACCGAGTTAGATTTTCTTAAGCATTTCTATTGGCCATTCATTTTTGACCTTTCTCCTCCATTGTAGATCCCACCTGGAACTTGATTTTTTAGGATCGAATGTAAGCTCGCACGGCTGATTCAACCTCTCTATTTTTATTTTATACAAGGTCATGTTTGATCAATTTTTCTTGAGGGGTAAAATTTGATAACGAGTCACCTACCGATGCATTCCATATGGATATCTATAAGTATAAATAAGATATACAATAAATATGTTCATTAAGAAGTTATAAATTTGATTTTACAAGTTTAAGATGTTTAGGTCAATGTGAGGGAAAAACAATATTTATGTTTTATACTCAATATAGGTTCACTATATAAGAGAGAGTTTCTAAATAAAACTTATACTTCTATAAGATACCATCAACTAGGCACTTAGAGTGATAAGGAGGAAATTACCTCATAGACACCACACTTTCTCACCAAGAGGACAATGAAATAACAAGAGAGAAATCAACCGATTTACTCAACATAGCTTTTAAGGCAAAGAGTTAAAGATTTGGATGAAATGCATGACATAAACACAACCAAGGTCGGAAACTTAAGACTTACAAAACCAAAATCTCTACGCACAATTGCAAAAGAATCCTAAGGTACCCATATCTATCTAAGCACAACTCGATACTAATGGTTCATAAAGCGGTGTATGAAAAAAAAAGCAAGAGATTTAGGTAAGGGTATATCTATCTATGGTCCTCAAGATCAAGAAAATCTTACTTATTTAAGCACAAATCTCAAAGGAGCTTTAGTATAACCATATTTATCTAGAGTATTTATAGTTCAAAATGATGATATTTTTTTAATTTTCACGGGAACCGAGTTAGGAATCCAAAAACCTATAATTATGCAAGAGTTAATTTGTTCTGAAAAATCCTTAATATTATATGGAGTGTCACATCCATCCTAATAATAAAATAAACTAATACCGAGTGAAAGAACATCATGATCATCATCAAACTACTAACTATATTACACGGCATAAGTAGAGTAAGTCTCGTTCGATTATCGAGTAACAAAAGGGTTTACTTCAAGGTCTTAGACACATTAATCCCCATCAGTCCACAACCAAAAACATGACTCAATGCACCTAGGAAAAAACCCAAGTATCTCAGGGTGTACCCCCATAAGATGAGAGAAAAAATGACAACATAATAGAACCAACTCTCAATCGGTAGACAAGAAGAAAACCACGTAACATTCGAGGTGAACAAGCTCCAAGTTACCAAACAAAATAAAATCCAAGAAATCTCGACACTAAAAGAAATGGTTAAGTAGCTGCATTTCAATCCTCGGAGAAAATATCACGGTAAGACAAAAATAATAAGAAGAACTCTCGAGCTTCTCAACAAATCATTAAAATAAACTGTTGGTTGTTAATAAAAGATTTAAGTTTACAAATATAAACACACGAAATATCCACATCACACTCACTTCATGACCCTTCATGTTCGCCGGTAGGGGTACTCTATTTCGCACTCACATGTCGAATAAATATGCAAACTAGATCTACTATGACATAATGTCATGATATCTACTCTCCCATATGGGAATTATGTCCTCAAAGAGACAACACCCAACATTTCACCCTGAAAACCTAATCCGAGTAGTAGTTCCATTTCAATAGGTGGGGCGACTTCTAGGAGGCATAAAGTTTGCACCACAATTCTGTTTGACTTTGTTCAAAAGGCATCAGGAAAGATTAACAAGCATAAAATTTGGTGAAGGAGTGAAAAAATGTGTTTTTTAAGGTTTCTCCCCTATAAAACCTCACAAAAATGACCTAAAATGTAATTTGCACAATCTTAACTAAAAATAGTAATTTCTTGAAATAGAAATTTTGCGAAATTTTCGCATAGACGGTCCATGGAAATCAAATCACTTCACCTCCCTAGGGGTTGGTGAAATTCCACATTGGGAAAAACAACAATCTAATTTTTTAATTCTTATTATTATTTTAATCCAAGAGGTTCAAGTGTTTGAACCTCCGTTCTGATACCAAGTGTAACACCCACAATTTCGACACACCAACCAAGTCAAACCTCATTAATTAATTATGTTAAAATTACAGAGTATTTTTGTAAATGGTTGCAAGGGATTAAAAATTAATTTCATTTCCCGTTAATAATTTCCACACATTCATGAAGTAGGCAAAATTAGGTTAATCATTAATTAATTTTCCAAAATCCATCTCATAGTTTAATCCTTTTTAGGGTTACAAATAATTTCTAATTAAAATGCTAACTATCTTAATATCTTTATTTTACCTCATTTAAATTCACTTAATCTAATATATGCTATTCCCGAGGTTTTTACATTTATCTCCTACGAGTAACTTAACATTAATACCTACCATTTAATTATTTAACCATTCATTTTACTTTTAATTACTTTAATCCCTTTTGTTGATTATCGACTACCATGTACAAAATTTCTTAACTAATATGTACATCCCAAATAAATTTATTTATTTATTACCATATATAAAAAAAGGTCACAACTTGACCTAACCACTAAGTGGCCCCTTTCAACCAATACCCATACTTTATATTTAAATCCCATTCCCACAAAATGCCAACAACTTAAAAGTTGTATGATCCATTCAAACCATTGGATTAGATCTATTAGCTCCCTTGGATCTAGGTATCCCTAAAAATCCTATAGAGCTTCCCTTTTATTCTTTTTTCTTGCCCAATTCTATTCATTTGAACATTTCCTCTTTTGTAGGTTCAAGGTGGAGGCCATGGAGGCCATGAAAGCTATGGAAGGTTTCCTCAATTCCATTATTTTTGTATTATTATTTTTGTATTAAAGGGGATAACTACCCTAGTTGGGTTATGACATTGTTTCCCCCATTGTTTACTTCAGATCTATATATATAAACAAAAAAATGGAGGGTTGTATGAGAAAACCTGTGGCTCAAAGAGATACAGTGGATGAAAATAAGTGATTATATATATATATATATATATATATATATATATATATATATATAATATTTATTAATTAAGTACTTGTAAGTGGGTTCAACCCACTGTGTAAACCTAGTCGCATTTGTTAATATGTTGGTTTGGTATGTATGTGGGGTGGGGGCACCACTACCACCCCTTCCATTGTTTAATATATAATGGTTGGGGTGAGGCAGATCCCCATCCCACTTAGTTTTTTTATATGTATAAAATATTTACTCCAAAATCTATACGACCACTAAGAAAATACATAGGCAAATTACCCTAATTTCTAAGTTTTAATTTTTTAAATTATATAATATATATATTGAATATATAATATAATATATATATATATATATATATATTACATATATATATATATATATATATATATATATATATATATATATATATATAGGTTTTTGTACAAGTTTTTTTTTTTAATTCATTCTCAACCATTTATTTGGGAAATATTATCCATTTTATAACAAGATATAAAGCTTAAAATATATGCAATTTGTATAACCACTCATACATAATTAAATTTGATGGAGTTATTAGGTCTATTATGAAGGAAATGAAATGTAATGAAGGATTATATTTTTATTGATTCAAATATATATAGAGAGGTTTACATAAATTAATTTACAAGGTTTGATACATAAAACTATGGTACTAAAATTTCACTAGTTCACCTTTCACGGAAGATGATATAAAATATAAACACAAATTAGTTTGAAGTTCATTTTTTTGTTAACCAAGATTTCCAAGAACAATTTATACACTTCCAAAAATTTCAATGCAAGATGAACACTCCAAATTGCAATAGCATACACATCTCTTGATAAATTTGCAGATTTAAAAGAGTTACATTCCCACTTAAAAATTCTCCCACAATATCTATTTTTACTTCACAAATTACTTTACAGATCTAACCAATACATTTCATATTCAAAAGGGATCCATAACAATGGAATTTATTTTAAATGCAAGTTGAAAAAGCCTCCCAAAACATGGGAGCAACATGTAAAAATTTTACAAGCTAGCTTTCAATCTAACCATACATATTTTACAATTCATTTTTACAACAAGTTTGGGATAATACATCTACAACCGTCCAATTTTACAATATAATTCCAATGCATTCCACTCAAGGAGGAAACAACACTAAAATATCACAAAATATTTCTCTTTCTTGGTTTTATAAACAATAACTCCATGCAAGACTTCACTTGATATCCATCTAAAATCTACATCATCTCATTTCAACAAAAAAGGGGGAGTAGGAAACTCTCTACTCCCAACCATACATCGACAAGGAGGAGAATCCATCTTCCTCACTGAGGACCCCGAGCCCCAAAAATAGAGCAATAGAGGATTGTAAGCAACCATGGAAACATCAAAATGGATTCAACATTACAACACCCATGTTAATACTACATGTAATACATTCAAAGCACCAAAACACACATCTTAATATATAGGCTTATAATTCTAAGCCAAGGGAGAATATGATAATGGCAACCATCTCCTTTTATATCCCAAATGAGTTCGGGATTCCACCCAAAATACCTCCAAGTGCACATCCAACTTCTCAACATATCCCTTTTCCTCCCAATGCAAAATACACAAAGTATAGCAATTTTATCCTTTTCTCTCCCCATAGGTGGAACTCCCTACTCATACTCCCTCCACAATGCCTCACAATTTCCTTTTCCCTCCCAAAATGGTCCCATTTTATTTCTCCCACTCCTTACTTAAGGAAAAAATATACCCAACCCAAACAAATCACAACATGTAACCATTCATATGTAAAACACACAAACAAGTAATTTGAAAATAGGGTATAGACCCTACCTTGCCATCACAAGCTTCCACAATCTTCAACAAGCTTCAACTCTTCCAACCAAGGAAGTCTCCCAAAATCAGTTCCCAAAAATCTCTAAGTAATAAATCCAAGCAATTTCAAAAGAACAAGTGTGCAAATAAAAATGAGTAACCCCAAAACTTCAACACAACATCAATAAATAGAAAGATGAGGAGAGGAGGGTGAGGTGGCTCCATGTAGGATGCCACATCACCTAGTCTAACATAAAAATACAAGATAATAAATTGGTGGGTGAGGATATGAAAATTTCCTTCCACACACAAACTCTCACTCCATACCTCTAAGGAAAAAAATAAAATCTCATGTAAGAAAGTGCAATAAATTTCATCTTTTACCTTCCAAATCACATAATGGGGTCTAATTTTGACCCCTTACCCCATAGGTATAGTTGGTAGGTGAATTTAAGAGGTGTGTGATAAGTTTAAATTGTCCCAAAAGCCTCCAAAAATGGCTCAAAAGTCAAATTTCCAAACTTGAGGGATGGGTTGAGTGTAGACATCAAAATAAATTAAAATCTCACTAAAATCAAAATATCCCAAGGACCATCTACCCCCAATTAAATGTCCCTTTGCTACATCACTAATAGATTAATTAACAAGATTTATGAAGTTTAACAAAGCACAATAACTAGCGATATTAAAGTTGAGATCCATCACAATAAAATAATTCACATACTCATAAAATAGTTAAAATAAGAAGGAAAAGCAACACATAACCCGTAGTCACATTTTGAGGTCATCAACCCATGGGGACCTCCTAATAACTCAACAACAATACAACAATGCACATGACACAAAGTTTACAAGGTGACCCTTTTGCCAATAAAAATATTCCTTAATTTTTGGTCTCTTAAAACCCTTCTTGTTTTTGTGATATAATTTCCTGCAAATAGCCAAACAATACCCCAGTGGCCTACAAGATGTATCAGTATGTCATGGAAATAATTCCTATATAAAGCATCCATCATACAATCCTCAACATACATCAAGCAATAAACAAACATATACATATCTATCAATTGACATCATCATATTCGTAACTAAATCATTAGCAAAGTTAGGAAATTCTATCAATTGTTTATAATTTCTTAACATTTCAATTCTACTATAATCAATAATTTACAATTATCAATAATCCAATTCACATTCTATGACAACCATGTAATTCCCTACATTTAATGTAACTCATTCCTACTAGATACACTCAATAGCATATTATTTATCCCTAATATCATCACATTATTAACAATTTATGATATGAAAGAAATCACATGGTTAGTCCAGTAATCCAAGTACAATTGTCATTATCAAGCATCCTAAAATGTTAGCATAAAACAAAATAATACTAGGTCATCATCAAGTACTGAAAGATCTATCTATGTTTTCTAGGAGTCCATACAATCCACAAGGTGAGTCACAACATATCGATAATACAAATATCCATGTCTCTAACCAATGATAATCAAGATCATAGTAATATAAGTGACGAAGAGGAGTGAGAATTACAATTAATTACTGAAAACATACATTAGATTAGGCTAATATTATATTACATTTTAGCATAATCATATAATTGATACTTTCAAATCAAACTGATACATTAGTTTTAATAATAGAGATATCAAATTATCTTTTCAAAGTAAAACATACATGGTTAAAATATCTTTTCATACAAAATATCATATCTTTTCTACACTCTTCTTATTTGGATCTTACATTTTTATCATCAGCTGGTGTAATATCCATTTTCTTTCCTCTCACATCACTCTATTTGAATTGAAGTCACAAGTATTTTATAGTAGGATCATCAGGTGCATAAATTTTATCCATATTATATATCCTCTCCATAACTTGTGTAGGAATGTTGGTGATCATATTTCTTTTTACAAAAGAAAATATTGTCTCTACGAAGGCTTGGAAGGAAAGAAAACCGATGAGGGGGAAGGATCGCGACCCAACTTGTCTATGGATGGAAGAGGTGAATGAGAAGGATCAGGGGTCACCACGAAAGTAAATTTTATACCTAAAGTATTCTTACTCCTAACTAGAGTCCAACCATCGGTCAAAATATCTTGTTTGGGCTTATAAATCAAAGGTTGTGTTGGTACACATTTAGAATGAGCTAGAAGAGAATAGTCATGAATGCTATGGTGCTGGGCTTGATAGAAAAATAAAGTGTTGGGGAGGTTAAAATAAACCACATTTTGAAAGATACGAAGGACAGGGAAATTTTTAGGAACCGCATAAAAACTCTTCTAGAAATCATGGCGAATATGGTCAAAATTAGATTCGTTGGATTTGTAAATTATCTAAAATCTGCATTCATGGCATTGGCAAAATATAATATAGTTTTTTGAGGAAATGTTAGATGGAGTGGTGAATGAAGTTTAATTCATTGGAATGCATTATATTTATTATACAAAATACATTTTAAGTCAAAATGGAAGTCTTCCATGTGATCTTATGACTGTCGCTCTGCCTCATCTAAGCTGCGGACCTAAAAATTTATTGAAAATTTTCACTCCAAGGCTTGGAGTCAAAAATACCTTTTCCTTCGGGATCTCAGAATCCCACAACATGTCCATCTCGATATTCAATTTTGGGTGTTAGTGATCTATTTACATAACATTACGCTCATGTGCCTAGAATGGGTAATACTTAGTCCCTCCTCATGAGTCAAGTCTTATCAAAAGTTTTAGTGGCTTCATAGGAAATAAGTAGAGTCTTTTAAATTTGGTGGGTATTCTATGTTTAATGATTCCAATCTAGATATGTGTGTGATATATATATATATATATATATATATATATATATATATATATATATATATATATATATATATATTGTAGTGCCCACTCCTCTTCGACATTGTTCTATCTTGATATTGATACTATTGGACTGATGTTCAAACATTTGATTATGATACATTGATCAGTAGATGCTAGATTATACTGATATGTGGATTATTGACACTATGATGTTTATGTTTTATCATGATGCACTAGATAGTGATGTTAGACAGTTAGATGCATGTTGATTTTAAGGATATGGATTTTACACTGATATGTTATGTTTCTGAGATGTTGGAATATAATTGTAATCTCATGGATGTTAGAATTATATTTTGGCATATTGATGGATAATAGAATTGTTAAATGTTGAATGATGAATTTGGAGTTTATATATATATATATATATATATATATATATATATATATATATATATATGATTTCTTGATGTTTTTAATATGACCAAAAAGCCGAGAGGTATTTATTGTGTAAAATAATTTTATCACGAACATCGAAGGGGATAGGGGACTAACCATGGAAGGATGTTGAGCATTGAACAACGAGGCCAAATTGACAACTTGTGTAATGTTGTTTTGTGTAGTGTTTTTCTTGTCTTGTTTGGAAGTCTCCCATGGGGGTGTGATTTCACATATGTGTTAGGAAATATATCTTAGTGCTCCATTTGTATGTACGGGTGAATAATAATTACATGTGTAATTATTATTATGGTAAATTAGTGAAAGTACATTTACTATGTAAATATAAATAGTGAATGCAAAATGTGGTTAGTATGTGGTAAGTTATTAAGTTAGAATAATAAAACAATTAGTATTGTTTTATTATTATATTGGTGAGAGGTTGAAACCATATGGGTGTATGGTTGTACATGAAGACAAATGTTGTTGTAAGGATTGTTATTTTACATCTCCTATATAATGGAGTGTAATGAAATAGTGAATATATAATTAAAATATAATATAGAGTTGTTGATTTCAATTATTGTCTGTGTAGCTATTTCATGGATTCTTTGTATTAGATCAAAGTAATTTCTACATTTGGTACCAGAGTAGGTTAAATCTGTCTTGAAGAAGATCTTGTAACTTTTGTTTCGCGATCTGGGTTTCTCCAAAATTTTGTGTATGGAACGATCTATTATATGGGAAGCTACAGTAGAAATTTCAGAAAAACCCAGTTTGTAGTTTGGGAGAAACGTACAATTTACTATACAGCACATTGATCTTTTTTTTTGAAGAAATCAGAGAATCAAAGGTAATTCAAATCTACATTCAATTTTTTTGGATATTTAGATTCAATAAAATGGATACACCATTATATAAATTTAATGGGCTGAACTTCCATACATGGAGAGTAAAAATCCAGATGCAGTTAATGAATAAAAACCTATGGAGGATAGTAGATGGAAAAGAAAAAGCACCTACAGATGTAAGCAAAATTGTAGAATGGGAAACTAGAGATGAACAAATAACAGATGAAATTGACTATAACTATGAATAATTTCTATACTAAGTGAAGTTATTAGAGGAAGGAGGCAGAGGAGGTTGGAGGTCATTCAGCGACCTCTCGTCAGTCACCAATGACAGGGCCGTATCAACTATGGTGATTTTTTTATACAGTGCATTCTTGTTGTTTCTTTGTATTTACAGCATTTGTTTGGTTACTGAGTGTTCCTATTGTGGTTTGCAGAATAAAGGAAATTTCACATTGAGGGGGGAACATGATCTCAATGTTCCATTTCTAGTTTTCTACATTTCTGGTATTTTCTATATATGCAGCAGATTTCAGCAGAATTTCCTATGTTATTCCCTGCAGTGAGATGTGATGAGGGCTAAGAATAATACTTGGCATATCATGATGTGGTTGTAGGTAAACCACTTGAAAACCTTCATTTTTGGTTTGTGGTACACCACTTGTAAAACCACCATTTTTGGTTGTTGGTAAACCCTATGCAAAACCATCACCCTTTTGGTTTGTGGTACACCACTTGTAAAACCACCATTTTTGGTTGTTGGTAAACCCTATGCAAAACCATCACCCTTTTTGGTTTATGGTAAACCAATTGTAAAACCATCATTTTTGGTTTATGGTCAACCCTATGAAAAACCATCCATTAGGTTTATGATCATCCTATAAAATCATCAGATCATGAGCAGGTGCAAGTATAAGGCAGGTTTTCCCCATGTTCGCACTAAGGGGGGGAATGTTAGGAAATATATCTTAGTGCTCCATTTGTATGTATGGGTGAATAATAATTACATGTGTAATTATTATTATGGTAAATTAGTGAACTTTACATTTACTATGTACATGTAAATAGTAAATGTAAAATGTGGTTAGTATGTGGTAAGTTAGTAAGTTAGAATAATAAAACAATTAGTATTGTTTTATTATTATATTAGTGAGAGGTTGAAACCATATGGGTGTATGGTTGTACATGAAGACAAATGTTGTTTTAAGGACTACTATTTTACATCTCCTATATAATGGAGTGTAATGAAATAGTGAATATATAATTAAAATATAATATAGAGTTGTTGATTTCACTTATTATCTGTGTATCTATTTCATGGATTCTTTGTATTAGATCGAGTAATTTCTACAATATGTGGCCATGGGGTGGATTGTGTTCCTTTCATTAATTTTTGTAGGTGGTTATTTATGTTTTGTGTATTTAAATTTTGAAAAATTGTCATTTTATTAGCGTATTCAAATGTGTGTTTATTAGACTTAAACCTTCTTGTTTAGGTTAACCAAAGTAGAGATGTGACTAATACTGATAATGTGTTCTTGTTTTCCTTGTGTAAGAAGAATTTATGTTGATTTAGGAGCATTTTACTCCACTGTATGTGATGGAAAGGTTTTAAAAATATGGAATGAGGTTAAAGAACCTCAAATCTTGACTAAACTTAACCATGCACCATACGATTAGAGCTAAACAAGAAACTATATATATACTACTCTCTACTCCATAAAATATTAATGAAATTGAACCTAGTTAGATTAAGAAATCAAATTGTGTCTTGCTTACTCCAAAAATAGTGAAAAGACCTCTTCAAGTTGTCTACATGACCAAAATTTAGATCTTCCCTTACTAACTAAATTTCAAGTGGATGGATGCAAGATGGAGGAGCTTCAACAATGGAGGATATCCAAGATCAAATGCCTATTAGCTTGGCTGATTAAGATAAGGTCTAATGCCAATATCTCTAAATGCGAGAGAGAAGGACTTGTGAGTGAAGTTGTAAGTTTGAAAGGGAGGGGTGACCCTTCTATTTATAGATTTCCAAATGAGAGGATGTTGAACTTTGGGTGCATGTGGGACTAAAGCTCAAAAATCACTTTTAGATTAGATTAGGATAAACATGATTTAGGCTTAGTTAAGCTAGGTTTAGGCTAGTTAACTAGGGTTTAGGATAGTAAAACGGGATTAGCAAGTGATTAGAGACTCGTTGAGAGTTGGGAGGGGTCTGGATAACCAATTGTGAGTGATAGATAGCCTATGGAGCTAATAGAAGTAGTCTAGATAGAAATAGGGAGGTTCTGAATGGTCGAAAGGAGGAATGTTTAGCTAATAAGAGATATATTAGCCAAATGAGTTAAATATAGGAAGAATACGACAAAGAACGTGTCGTAAATGGGCATTCAAGAGTGGAGCGAAGAAGGGTTGATTAATGAAGTGTCATCAATTGGTTGAATTGGATGAAATCCTAAGTGTAAGCATATTTTAGGTGTCTACATTTTCCCTTCTATGGGGTGCTTTGTAAGTAGCATCATTTCAAAGAAAGTAGAAAAACATAAACAAGTAGAAAATCTTGAAGGGATAGAAGAAAAATGAGTAGAATGGAGGATGCCCCCTCGATTGTCCATGGGGCGATAAAAGAACTCGATTGATGATTGAAAAGATGACAGAAAGATAACAAAAGAAAGAATAGTGTGAAGAAGAAAAAAGGGGATATAAAAGAAAAAATGAGTATGAGGAAGAGGGAATAAGCTAACATCCATCTAGTGCCTTTTTAAACAACTTTATTTTCATTATATTGCTAGAGATCTTCATCATCTATCCTTATTAAAAAAATGAATAAAAGTATAGTATGACATGAAAAGCCATATACGAACAAAGTTCCATTGCTAAAAACACTAACTCCATGCAACATACAAAATGCAATGCAATACAAAAAGTAAAAGATGCCTAACTCCATGTAACATACATAATGCAATGCAATACGAGAAAGTAAAAAAGCTAACCTAACAGAGAAATAAGAACCATGTTTTTGTTATCGAGCTTCAGTTCTAACCTATGTGAATTAATGACAAGGGTTAATGACAAGGTGCCCCAAGCAAGGATACATGTGAG
Organism: Taxus wallichiana var. yunnanensis; assembly: GCA_018340775.1. NCBI lineage: Eukaryota > Viridiplantae > Streptophyta > Pinopsida > Cupressales > Taxaceae > Taxus > Taxus wallichiana. The sequence continues at coordinate 233,858,629 of CM031238.1, read as the reverse complement.
GAGAAAAATGGAGGACACTTCGGTCCTATGAAAAAGTAATGTGTACTATGAAACATTACCAAGTAACTCATTGTGCCCCAGAGTATAGATGAAGTAAGCAACCTAGCTTTTTTTAATGAAGGTAGATCAAAATTATCCGTGTGTCGTGCACATGAACATTTTAGAACCAAAGCGTGATGTTTTGTAGGATGATTTTTTTGAATTTTTCTAAAACATATTTGAGTGTTTTGTATTTTTCTAACGTATTTGAATGTTTTTTTAATTTTTCTAACATATTTGAATGTTTTTGATGATTTTCTAACATATTTGAATGTTTTTGATGATTTTTCTAGTTTTTGAAACTATTTACGGGAAGATGAGAAAGTGTGGATGCGCTTAGCGATAGATGGGTAGTACAAGGGCATAAGGCTATGTGCGTATGAGAAAGGTGAAGATGAAAAAATTCTCCAATGATTAGGTGGAAGTATTCAAGGAAAACTCTTCACGGGTAGAATCGCACGAATGCCATTATGGATAGGATTAACATGATGATGAATGTAAACCAATGAAATGCTGGGAAGAAACAAGGATTCCCCTAGCATAATTTGGCCTAAAAGCACATGATATAAAGGAAGGAGAAGATATTTTGTTTTTTGTAAAAAGGGACAAAAGTCTCAACAAACATGGCAAAAATTAATATTATCCACATGGATGTTTTGAACAAAGTAGAAGAATGATGTGAATGATATGAATGTAGCTTAGAAGCCTTGCATGATGAAGATGTGATTAGCCAAAGGCACAAATCGTGAGACAAGATAAGGACTAAAGTAAGAGTTTGAACAAGGTCCAAAAAAGACACTTTGTAACATATTAATATTTCCTACTCGTAGAGATCCATTGTGTTCACATGGAATTTATTACCTCTTGAAGGGAAGATTTAATAGACAAGTAAGTGAGAAAACCCTAGCCAATGTGTAGGAATGATATGGTTAGATAGGCAATTTTGTGAATGGATGGTGAAAGGATAGTTGTACATTATTTCGCTTCCATCCAGGACATCCATATACTGACGGAGGTGTATTTGATTATAATCACAACATTTCTCTAGTGTCAGTCAAGTGTCCATAGCCCTAGTAGAGATTATTGGAAATACCACAAGAGAGAGTAATATATCAATTTGTTTTTTATTTATGTTATGTGCTTTTGAATTTTGATTGATTTTGATTCTTTTTCTTTCGAAAACTTATTTCAGATCTCTTGTTTGACAAGGGGATAAGAACCATTGATGGCTTGATGGCTTGATGGAAGGATGTGGAAGTGATTATGATGACGATATTGGATAGTGTCAACAAATATGTCCAAAATTTCTTCGCAACAAGTTTATTAGATGTTCATTGTGATAGGATCTCTAAGAGGTCGAGTCATTGTTTAATTTACTAAGGTGATAAAAGACCAAGGCCAAATGGGTACCATAGAGATAAATGTCACAAAATACATGTGAATAGCTTAACCAAAATATCACTAAAGGGATGAAAATTGTAGGAGGACTTGCGAGAAGATTAGCAATGAAGTGAAGAAAGAAACATCCATGTGTACGCATACACGATTATAATGTTTGATCTTTGTACCTTTGATTTTTGTTGGGTTTTCTCAATTTTTTGTATTTTTGCATTTTTCATTTGATTTTTAGATTTTTGATAGTTTTTGGAAAGGTGGGACCAACAAAGTCAGTTTGCATGATAAGATCCAATAAGAATGTTTACGACTTCCTTGATAAGGGTGACTAGGCATGTTTGTTTATCAGGAGTCATGTTATCCCCAATCTTGATGATCGAGGTGAGATCATACTCAAAAATGATTGTGATTTATCCTAAAACATGGATTTCATATGTGGGAGATTTAATTACCCATCCAGAGGTTTATGCACTTTGCGCCATACTTGATGGTTACGTTGATGTGCATTTTATTTTTAACCATAAGATTGTTTGATTTATTGGGAGCTATAGAGCTCTTTTTTTGATCGAAAAGTGGATCAAGAAACTATTTGGGTTTCTTATAAAATGGTGTGTGACTTGTGCGATCCGAGAGAAGTGAGAGAGGAAAGCAAACATTTATGATTGATGATAGGAATGAGATAAATGATGGTGGGATTTCCCTAGTCATAGGTAAAATGATTATGTGATGGACGAGTAGGATACGGTCCAAGAATTGAAGAGGATGGACTACCATGAGGTGAGCCACTAACGAGAAGATGACAAAGGGCCTGCGAGAATATGGCCCTAAGATGGAAGAAATTTGGCTACTCAATGGTGAGCCATGGATAGAAGATGAGGAAGGGCTACTAGGATGTGGCCCCAATAGGGAAGAAATTGGGCTATGAGGACATGGTCCAAGAATAGAAGATGATATTGAGGGAATAATAGAGGTTAACCCAAGTATAGATGACGAGGGACTACTCAGAGGTGTCCCATAGATAGATGAGGATGAAGTGATACTAGAACATGGCCCAAGAATAAAAGGTAATGGGCTACTAGGAGGGGACCCACAAGTAGAAAATGGAGGACTACCCGAGGTGGCTCCATGATAGAATAAGATGATGGGCTACTAGGGTGTGACCCAAGGTAAGATTTCAATTGAGGAATGATTATAGATAAGGAATGATTTGGCAATGAGAAGATAGGCCATGGATCAATGCTAGATCTCGACATCTGATCATGATCAGAGGAAGGTGATAATAGAAGAAGAATCAAGTTCCATGACCTTAGGCTCTTCCTTTACATTCTGATAAAAGGAATCAATTTCTTTTCCCCAATACACGAGCATATCGAGTTCAAGAAAGAACCCTTGTTTGCAATCCTCTAAAGGGATATCTTCATGTAGTTTGATTGTTCCTTCATCCTGAGAGAAATCAATCAGTAGAGGTTGTTGTTCTTTGACCATAGGAGGTTGACTAGAAGAAATTAGGTTCGAAATGAGGGAAGATTGATTGACAGAAGAAGATGAAGATGTCTAATGATGTAGACAAGGGGAAGGATTGACCTTATCACTCTCATGAAGAGTTTTGATAGTTCTTCGAAAATATATCTTAGCACATGGCTTCTTTTTAATGGTTTGACATGGTCGCAGACATTGATATTTAGAAGATGGATGAGGAAATGGTACGATATGGTTGAAAGGGCTCAAGGGCTGAAGAGGGATTGAAGTTGGTTTGATAGCAGAAGATGAATCAAGAGATGACGTATATTTGGTGGCAAGCATCTCATCAATGGATGATTTGGATTTGGACCTAGGTCATTTTTCTAGAAGATGACATAATGTAGGTTGGAAAGTAGGATTACATATCCATCTATTAAGTTGCAATGCAGGAGTCGAATTATATGATTGAATAAAGGGAATCTGAGTTGTGGAACTCTTTAACAGATGAAGGGGTCGTCGAGACGACTGATGAAGGAAGTCCTACAAAGAAAGGGAGGACCGTGACTCAAAAAATGAATTAGATGTTTGGACGATGGAACTTGGAGTCACACAAGTCTTCAAAGGAGGAATACATCATTAAGGTGATTGAGAATGAATGTCCAGTAAAGGAAGGGAGGACCATGATTCAAGATGTGATCTAGGGGTATCAGAACAATAGTTGGGATCTGAATCTTGAGAATAAGAGTGGGAATCTGAATGGTAGTTTGGATCTGAATTGGAAGAAGAGTGGGGGAGCACGAATAATAATTTGGATGGAGGCATCTAACTCATAACACCAACTATGAGCTAATGTTGGGGGACGGGGTACTGATTGGGCTCAAAAGTATGAAAAACCAAAAAAATATTAGTTGTAATGGGTATCTTTTGATTTAAATTCTTAAACCTAGGTTCCGTATTTTTGTAAGTGTGATAAACCGCATGATAGTAAGTCATTGTCGGCATCATTTAAGCACACATATCTATATCTAGATAGTGTGATGGAAATCCTTCAAAGGAAGGAAATGACATGTCAATTTGAGTAGCATAATAGAAATCAACTAGACATTTCATAAGTATGGAGATGCATGCATGAGTTTCCAAAGAGGGTCTAAGGAAAAATAGACATTGTAATGACGCAATACTGATGATATCAAAAGGATTGTCCTAAAAAAATGTTTTCTAGGTGAATGATCATAAGGAACAATCATGCCAGTGTGAAACAAAAATCCAATCAATAACGAAATACTCCCTATGTAAAATGTGTGTGCAAAATGATAGTTCGATGCAAAGATGGTCAAGACAATGTCAATATTTACGTCAAGCTAAAAATGAACAAGGCGTAAATATTAACACAGGGTAGATGTGAATCCCAATCAAAGGATACCACAACAAGTTAAACAACCAACAAGGCCTAAATGTTAAAGGGTAAAGTTTATAAATGTAAGCCACGTAGCCACACCATTTAGACACGTCTATCAAGCTTCGCAGAGAAGTGAGGTATTAGTGTTAAAGTGATATGGAAACAACACAAACAAAGTAAGTGACACTCTACAATATTTTTGATAATGTTTGAAGTCAAAATAAGTCAAAGTATACTAAGGATGTGCTAAAATGTGGGCAACATAATTCCGAGAATGTGGATACTTAGATCATGTGTATGAAAACCACGACATAAGTATATTAATTGTGTCGAGATAATGTGAACAAGGTAACACATCAAAGGGAGATCAAATTATTAATCAATCCTAACTATGATGATGATCTTGAAATCAAGATCAAGTGGCCATCAAAGATATGAGGATGCATCAACACACTTTAGATGTTTAACGACTCACCACGAGACATGGATGAGCGTAAGCGGTCAAAAAAGTGGTGAATACTATCTATGACAACACTCCCAAAAGATGCATTCTCTTGCCGCAAATGGGAAACAAGAATGAAAAGGTGTAGATGAAAAGATGGAAAAATAAACTAAGCTTCCCTTGTGCAAATTTTTGCCTCATCAGAAGGTGAGAAAGAAACTGAGCTTAGTAACACGTCGTTGATTCCGTGATGAAAGGCACTTAGATCCAACTTATGTGGGCTCTTTACCTTATTAAAAAAGAGGTTCAGAATCCAAGTAAGTCATCACTTCATGATTACTTGACGTGATGAAGGACTAGTAAAGTGGGCTCTAAGATGAATGGCTTCCCTAATAAGATCTCTCAACTAGGTGTTACAAAGTTGTCTTAAGTGAGCTCAATTTACCCAAAAAGTTACACTAACTAATTTGGGAGTATCTCGGCTTTACTTTACCCCCTTCAAGCACAGTGGGCAATAAATGTGTTTGTGTGTACTCTCACTAGGGTCACCATATGGAAAAATCATAACGCTAACTCACAATGAAAAACTAGTCAAATGGGTAGCGAGCGCTTCCTATTCCATCCATGAGGGTACATAGTGGTGGATTACTATAGGCTTCATGGAACCACCCCCATTGTTGTATATTAAGGTGTTATGCCAAAGGGGTTATGTTCTAGTTAAACAGATAGGGATGTACCCTTTTCTAAAACAGTGTGATGAAAGTGGTGTGTATTTTTTATCTTACTTAAATGTGGTTTTAAATAGCACACCATTTGGAAACTGTATGAAAAAACGTATTAGAAGGTTTTGTTTTGTCTTAGTTCCTCCTTTCTTTGACATGCGATTTTGTTCCTATATACCAAGATTAGTAATTTCCCCAAAATATCATGATAGAAAAAGAGAGTTTGTGTGTTTCTTTTGATTCCTAAGATCACCAGAAGGTGTGAAGGGAGAGCATATGCAACGTGAAAACTGAATTAAAACAAGTTTATGGAAAATACATTAAGTTTTTTACAAAATTTTGAGTTCATTTTAACCATTTTTGAAATTTTCATCCATTAGGAAGTGTAAAGTAAGTGTTTTTAAAAGCAATAAGAGGGTTTTGAAAGTGTTTTGGTTCCCAAGATCACTTAGAAGGTCTGAGGAAAAGCATACACACTTCAAAAAACCTCTATCAATTAAGAAATAAAACACTTAACTAAGTTAGTAACAAACAAAACCAAAATAACCCTGCAAATAATTTATTAGTGTCACAAAACCTTTCAAAGTGTTAGAATAGCCAAGAAAACATTTTTTCAAATTTTAAGATACGTTAGAAAATGACTAGTTACCTAATAATGTAGACCATAAATTTTATATAAATAGAAATCCAAATTTTATGATTCCATTGTGTATTTCACTTCAGTACCTTTCCAACACAATAAAAAAGTAGGCATTTCGATCTCAAGAGAAAAGGTTATGGCCTTTGGAAGATTTCTAATGATGCATGTGCTAGGATTTATGTGCATGCACAAGGATTTGTGTCTGCGCCAAGATTTGTGTGTCTGCGCTAGGATTTGTGTACGTACGCACCTCTGTTAAAAATAATGACAATTTTAAGGTTTTTGCACCATGGTTTGGGTGTGTGCACCCGGTTTAAGGTGCCTACGTATGGTTTTGGGTGTTTGCACATGGTTTTAGGTGCCTACACACCTCTGTAAAAAAATGACAATTTTTAAGGTTTGTGGGCCATGGTTTAGGCATATGTGCCCATTTTAAGGTTCTTGGGAAAGGTTTTCGGTTCTTGCACATGGTCTTAGGTGCCAGCGTACCTTTCTAAAAAAATGGCGATCAGAAAGTGCATGCGCTAGAAGAAAGGTGTATGCATGCCCTTCCTTGTAGGTGGCTAAAAAACATGGGATTTTTCAAAAAAAACTCAAAAAACATCAAAATTTCATCAATTTGGTTCAATTTCAGCAGCACTTTACCTCCTTCGATCCTGCAAAGAGCACAAAGGCAAGACAATCCTAGCTAAACTAGTTAAGAAACTTGATATTTAGCCATTAATACAAAAATATTAGTGAAATCAAAAACTTGAACTAATCTAAAAAACTTTGAAAAACTAATCTAGAAATCTTGAAACTAACCTAAAAAGATTGAAACTAAGAAAAATTAGAAACTAAAAATAAAAGCTTCAAAATGACTCCATTAATGGAGGATGGACTAAGTGTCCCACCGGGTGTGCCAAATGTATGCAATGGAAAGGTTTACAAAGTATGGAATGAGGTTAAAGAACCTCAAAGCTTGACTAAACTTAACCATGCACCATAAGATTAGAGATAAATAAGAAACTATGTATGCATAAATAAATTTGAAACAAACATTAAAACCCTAGCATATATACTACTCTCTACTCCATGAAAGATTAATGAAAGCGAACCTAGTTAGATTCTAAGAAATCAAATGTGTGTTGTTTACTCCAAAAAATAGTGAAAAGATCTCTCCAAGTTGGCTACATGACCAAAATTTAGATCTTCCCTTACTAACTAAATTTCAAGTGGATGGATGCAATATGGAGGATAGCCAAGATCAAATGCCTATTAGCTTGGCTGATTAAGATAAAGTCTAATGCCAATATCTCTAAATGTGAGAGAGAAGTACTTGTGAGTGAAGTTGTACGTGTGAAAGGGATGGATGACCCTTCTATTTATAGATTTCCAAATGAGAGGATGTTGAACTTTGGGTGCATGTGGGACTAAAGCTCAAAAATCACTTTTAGATGAGATTAGGATAAACATGTTTTAGGCTTAGTTAAGCTAGGTTTAGGCTAGTTAACTAGGGTTTAGGATAGTAAACGGGATTAGCAAGTGATTAGAGACTCGTTTAGAGGTGGGAGGGTGCGGATAACCAATTGTGAGTGATAAATAGCCTATGAAGCCAATAGAAGTGGTCTAGAGAGAACTAGGAAGGTTCTGAATGGTCGAAAGGAGGAATGTTTAGGTAATAAGAGAGATATTAGCCAAATAAGTTGAATATGAGAAGAATACGAATGAGAGGGTGTCGTAAATGGGCATCGAGAGTGGATCGAAGAAGAGTTGATTAGCAAAGTGTCGTAAATTGGTTGAATTGGATGAAATGCTAAGTGCAAGCATATTTTAGGTGTCTACACCACCCCAAGTTTTGAATTTGGATTTTGACTTGGGGGCACTTTAAGAGACTTGCGGAACAAGAAAGTCTTGTCGCATGCCTCTTAATTTGGCCCAACAACCTTACCTATGGGTTGGGAAGCTCAATTTTGACTTCTTTGTCCATCTTTGAGTGTAGGAGAAGGAAAATCATTGCACTTTCTTTCTTCCCAAATTTATTTTTGTCCCTTGAAAGCATGGTGTGAAATTTTTGAGTGATGTGGGTTGTCATAATCCTTGTTTCGCATTGATGTTTCTTGGTTTTTATGTTTTTACTTGACTGTGAGGATGGGTGATGATGAATCAACATCCTACACCGATCTACCTCATCATCCTCACTTCCCAATTCTATTTATTTGTGACTTTTGGTTGGAATGGGGTTACTTGCTCATTTTGCTTCTTGTGCACTTTTGGGATTTTGGGATCTTTTGGAGTGCTTGGCTTGGATTTGAAGAGGCTTGTGAAGGATCTTCTTGGATCTTGATGAAGAGGTAGGCTCTCCACACTTTTATTATTATGTTACTTTATTTTTATAAGAAATGTTGTGCTTGTTAATTATTGTCTTATGATGGTGTTGTGTGGGTTGGCTAAGTATTTGGTCTTACTTGGGTGTGTTGAGAAGGATTTATGGGACCATTGGGGAGGGAAAAGGGAGTTTATGTGAGGCATGCAAAATGGTGGGAGTGTGAATGGGAGTATTGCCTATGGGGAGAGAAAAGGGATTCATGGATTTGTTTCTTGTTGCAAGGGAGAGATAAGGAATTGTGTGATTATTATTGTGCACTTGGAGGCTTAGGGAAAGACTCCCACTTCACTTGGGAGGCATAAGGAGGTGGTCTCCCATATCCCCTACTCTACTTGATTTTTATCCTCAAACCTTTGTTTTGAGTGTATGTGTAAAATTGTTGGTTATGTGAACTCGGTTGTGTTGCTTGTCTTGTATGTGTGTTTTGTTGAGAAGCTTTGTTTGTGATAGTTGTCAATGTTGTTCAATTCCCTTCATTGTTCCTTGGTTGAGGCTTACGGGTCATTAAGGGAAAGGATTCTTCCCTTAATAGATTCAAGGTTGGGTGGAGAGCGTTGCCTAGTCCCCTCCCTTGTTTTGTGATCTCATTATGAAGATGAAGAAGGCTAAATTTTGAAGCTACGATTGTGGAGAGGACACACATATTAAAGAATTGAAGTCTTGACTTGTTGATAGTCTTGATGTCAATTATTCATTCATTTATACTTCCCAATTGGAGTAGATGCATTGTAAAATTGTAAGTTTGTGAAAAAGTTGTTGTGTTCTTTAGAAATCTTTCTATCTTGTAAAATTATTTAAAAAGTGCAGATTGAGAAAATTAAAATTTCGAATGTGATTAGTCTTTTTAAAAAAGAAATTATCAAGATTTATATTTCCTTGGAGAAAGGAAGATTTGAATATGGTTGGAATGGACATACATTTATTTAAATTTTAGTTGTTTCAATATATTCAAATTGAGATATTGTCATTTTCTAAAAATATTGTGAAGTTTGTTAAAACTTATTGTTGTTGAGAATGGTTAATACTCATATCTTTTGGTTAAATAAGGGAGGTTATTCTTGCTCTATTAAGTGAAAGTATATCCCTATTATTATTTTGTAGAATGGGTTGGGTATGAAATCATTTTAATTTTTAACTCGGCCTTAGATGAAATTAAACAAAAAAAGAGTAAAATTCAAATAACTATAAAAGTGAATAAAAATATAAATATAATTTCCCTACTTAAATGTCACTATGGTTTAGAAAAACCGCATTGGAATGTCCCTCAAATTTCCTTATCTATATTTAACTAACTAGTGTTCTCTTTTAACAAATAAAAAAAAGATAATTTAAAATAAATTGGGTTATCTTGATATTATTAATATATTAATATTATTTCGATGTAATAATAATAATTAATTGAAATATTGATAATAATATACATAGATATATTAATATATATAAATATTTATGTTAATATATCTTTTTTATTATTATTAATATTAAATCTTCTATTATTATTTATGTTGATAAACTTTTGTATAAAAACAAAAAAATTATAAACAAAACAAAAGTGCATATTATTATTGGTAATAGTTGTAGGCTTGGGGAGCGGGGTGGGCGGTAATGGCCGAGTCTAACCCCCACCCCATTAATTAAATGGAATGGGGGTTGGGTGGGCTTCCCTCCCCCAACATATTATGTTATTTTATTTAATAAGGTGGGTGGGTCCGAGACCCCCACCAAACTATTTTAATTATGACCTAAAACTAAATTCAACGCAATCCATGTGGTTTTTATCCACGACCACGAAATATTTAAAAATACTCTAAAATTTTATTTATATATATATATATATTTAATTTATTAGAAATATACTATACCCATTCACCAACACACCAAGCATGGCGAGTTAACAGAACAAACGTGACCAACAAGTTGTCAGTTAGATACGACGAGCTTAAGGCCCTATCTTGAGAAAATACGACTGGTAAGTTTAATGCAGAGTCTCAAAAGCTTAACCTAGATCTAAACATATTCAGGGAAGAATAACAATGTCATTGATTCTCAAGACCTTTAAAAAATCAGAGCAGAGGGCTCGAATGGACATGGCATACGTAGGTAGAGCTAATACCAACATCACGAGTTTCGGTTGAGTAAATAGCTTGATCCAACAACAAGTAAGTTAAATAACCAGCTCATGCCAATTAAACATAGAGGGGCACGACTATAGCAGAATCAGCAAGGTAAAAGCTCAAAACTGAAGCGACCCCAAACTATGTAAACCCGAGTTGGGTGATACATAAAAGCAGTGGATTTGATACCCAAATCTGGGTGACACATACAAATCAAACGAAGCCATAGCCAATACAAACCCAGATCCACTTGCACAGGTTGTTATTTTTCATTGTTTCAGTTGAGCATGGATTAATATGCTACTTGGAGGAAATATGGAGGGTCCCAGTGGCTAGAGAAGATAAAAAATACATCATTAAATTGTCATGGGAGTTTTCCTATCTTAATCGGGACATGAAATGCGTAGTACCCGACCATGAAAGGTAGGGCCAAGCCCACAAAATTCCCAGGAGCAAACAATACCGCAAGAACAAAATGGTGATGAAATTTCCGGGAGCAAAAACACCACATAAGTATAAAATGACCAGCATGATTCAAAACCTCAGCTCACCCAACAACAGGAATATACATAGTTTTTAGGTAGCCAAACAAACTTTATAAATATAGCAGCCATACAGAGAGCTATATTATAGAGTCTAAACAAGAGCACATTTCTCTTTGATAAAACATGCATACCCAGATCAAGAGAAATGCAAAAAACTAAACAATGCGTAAGCTCTCAGATTCACAACACAGAGCTGTAGAATAACAGATTTTCCTTCAAACAATGACATACATATTTATACCAAAAGCGAAAGCATATCGCAGTGAAGTAGACAGAGCCCAAAATGCTAAATACAGAGCTTAGAAAGGCACAATAATAGCAACCACAGACAGCTGAAAACTTCAACAGCAATAGCCAGCTCAAGGCACTAAGAAAATGATGAAAAGTAGTTACCAAAATTAAAAGGGAGGACGACGATGAAGAAAAGTTGCGAGTTAACAAAAAATTCTCTCTAGGAAGGCCTTTCGGCCAATTATATATATATGAACCTAATAAATTTCTTTTACTCATTTTCGGGTATAGTATATTTTTAATAAATTAAATATTTTCATATATACATTATATATATAAACACATACAAGTGTGTATATCGTATATACATAAATATATTTACATATATAAAAGGAATTCTATAAGTGTATACATATTCATTTTAGGAAGGACAAGAAATGCAATTATATATATATATATATATATATATATATAGATATATAGATAGATCTATTGGAAAAAATTAGAGAATACCCAAATGGGTATTTTTGATTGATTATTGCTTATAAATTTATTTTTGCAAACCCTTGGGTAGGGTAGAGTACAAATTATTGGAAATGAAATACACACATGGGGGAGGAATGTGTAAATCCACCCCTAAGCTCGTTCCTTTCCATCCATGGCTTCCTCCTCTTCCATTCTCCCTTAACTGCAAAATAAACACAAAAGAATGAATGAAATGAGCAAATGAAATGAATAAAATCCTTCCTTAAGGATTTTTAGGGTTGTTTTCAAATCCTCTCATCCAATGGCCCATATTGGTTTCATCTAAGGGCCAAGATTGTCCCCTTAAAAAGCTAGGTGGGGGTAGGTGAGGTAATCATTTGATCACATGGGTCTCCTTTGAATGGTGCCACTAGTGTGTATTGAAAGTAATTTAGTTATTTGTTTTTATCCTTGAATTAAATTAAAAAAATCTTCTTATTAGTTTAGCTTACTTTTTCGGTGGAGAATTAAATAATTATCTTGGTGTAAATGAAAGGGTTATTTTGACTTGGACTTTAATGCTTTCATTTTACATGACCTTAGAAAACCACTGTATTAAATTTATTTAAGATCACTTGAATGAAGTATGTTAAAGCTAATTGTAATTAAATCAATTATTTTATTTAAATATTTGTATCTAATTAATTTTGTGACAATCGTTTATTAACCTAGGGATTAGGTAAAGGTTTTATTTGTCCATTTTCAAAAAAGAAATTTTTATTCCATAGTTTTTCTAGTATAATTTATGTTTGATTTTGGGTTTCATATATATATATATATAAAATTTAATCAAATTATAAAAACAAATCCTAAACATCTCGGTGAATGAGACCAATTGAACAGAAGGTTCCATAGAATTCTTAGCGATCAAGAATGGTTTTAAACCATGACCCATCTATCGCGTGAAAATTCAATAAAAAATATATGTTGGTGTTGGCTATTGATCGAGATATTCACATGGGAAAAATTATTATTTGTGGAATTTTTTGGTTAAACATGGTCACTGCAATGGTTGCAAAAATAGCCAAATTCATATTCTAGAATTCCTACTTTTAGCCAAATTAGGAATATTTTCTACTAAAATTTTCCTTGATGACGGTACCCTACCTAAATATCAAGTGGTCCCGAAGACATTTCGCAATCTCAACTTTGACACAAACATGTTTCTTGTCTTAGGAATAAAAATGATCCTACTCATGACAAATAACCTATTTATTGGGTTTAACTATCTTTAGAAGGAAATGCGAGAGATGAATGGGGATTCTAGAAAGTTTGATCCAAACTAGGATTTTCAAATAAATTTAGGTGATGGGGCTAAATTTTGGATTCTATTAGGAAAAAACCAAAAGGGTGTTACCTAAATACCAATAGGAAACCTTAAGAAGGAGAGCTTGAACACGAGAAGACTCTCAAAATGAAAAGATATAAATTCCCTTGGTAAGATTATAGATGCCAAAAACTAGGATACCTTTGGAATCATAATGGTTTTTATCCATTTTTTTAATATATGATTAAGAGGGAATGCTACCAAAAAAATAAAGAAAAAGATAGTTGTCATGATACCATTTGACCAAATGTTCTAGAAGCTCAAGCATATACACTTGTCCCTATCTATCCAATCCCCCCCACCCCCCACCCCATATAGAGATTTCACGATGTGGTAGATCTGTCACACGCCATATCTATGGGGGCATGGCATTTATCAAAACCGACAATGTCGGGAAATGATTCAAAGTCCATACCTCATCATATACTATCGACACAAACTTTCAAGCACATTTGGGAGCCATTTCCACCACTAATTGCAAAATTCATTGCAATGGATGGAGAGGTAGCCATTTGTACACTTTGCTCACTTCCTTAACGGAGGGAAAACAATTAACTAACACTACGATAGGACCGTAAGGAAAACCCTAGAAAGCATAAGGAGGCACAGTGTAAATAACGGGATAACACAAGAACACCGATGAAACCCTTTCATAGCTGAAGTTCCCAATTGTATTCCGCGACCATAATGTAGTGAATATTATACTAATGCTAAAATTTGATTAGATGACACATTATATATAGTATATTTAGTAAGATACTACAACAATAATTGGAAAAACATTAGTTCGATATTATAAATATGAAAAATAATCCTAAAAATTATTAAGTTATACATTTAACAAGTAAAAGGATGTGTGTAATTTATGGGAGCATACACATAAAATGTACAAAATTATTTAGTTAGTATTTTTATTACCATTATTTATGTAAATTTTCCTTCCTATTTTAAATAATAAACAACAATAAAAGAATTTAAATTCTAGTTAATAATATAAGCAAAGGTTAATACACCTCGATAAAAAATTGATAATATATTCTCTTATTTTTAATATATCAAGGATAAAGGTTTTACGGCATTTGGGATCCTACGAGAAACAAAAGGCTAAATTCCAATATATAGCAATGAAAACCAAAAGGGAAACAACTAAGACAAGTAGCCCGGTTGTGACATCGAACAAAACCCAATACCTAACAATCAAATTAGTTTAGAATTCATATGGTGGATGATATTCCAGCCAATTTCCACGAACGGATCCGTATAATCCTTGTCCGAACCAAAAAGCATCCTTAAGAATTATTTATAACAAGGGCCATCCCAAACCTTAAGGATTTTAAGAAAGTCGAGTCGACGAGAATGGTGGCCAAACAACCACTTTGGACTTAGAGGGTAAATTGAGAACTTCACAAGAACAAAAATTCAAGAGAACTTCTAATTTATTTTTGAGAATCGATCTTCTTCCAATTTCCATCTTGATTCTTCAAAGGACTCTTGAGTCATCCTCCAATGATAATTCATAAATAAAATAATCCTTTGCCACTGGAGGCTTGCAATCTATACCATGGTATTCAAAATATTTCACCAAAGTCAGGAATTAAACCTCAAATCAAGGCCCATAAATAGGGCAATTGAAGCTGGAAGGGGCGTCGAAGCATCCCAATAGTAGACCCAGAGATAGGTGAACCATCAACCTCTTCCATCGATGTGGCAACATACTTCAATAAAGGTTTTGATCCATAGAAATCACTTCCTCAACCTTACATTTCCTTAGGGATGCCATCATCCATGTGCCCATCATCATTAAAACTTCCATTCTCCTTATCCTCTCCCATGAGCGAGCTATCCACATCGAGAGCGAAATCGAAGCCTCCACTATGAAAGAGCTCACCATTTGTTTTTACAAAAGACCAAGACAGATCTGAAATGATTTTAAGAACGCTAAATTGTTTTTATGTACATTTTTAATGTATACTCCTTTTATATCACCTTTTTAAATTTATTTTAGGAATAAAAATATGTAATATTGAAACATTAATTTCTTTTTTATTAAAATTTCATATAAAATTTTTATGCACTACATTAGTTAAGAAATGTACTTTTAAATATATTTATTTATAGTAATAGAATAGTTAACAAAAATATGCATGAAAAAAATCAACAAATAAAATATTTTAAGCTCGATTCAAAAATAAATTTAAAAAATCACATCATCTTTATGAAGCAATCACATAAACATTGTGACAACTCAAACTATATAATTGATTCAACAAAGAATAAATGTCTTTGTTAAACTATATTTTATATAAGAATTCATAGTAATTCATCACATACATGATAATAACCATAGAAATCCATGTTAGAAGTTAATTATGGGGTGATTTTTTAGGTCATTTGAACCACTTTGTTGCCACTTGCTGTCTCTGGTGCTAGCTCGGATGTTGGACCCCTCTGGTCCGGATCAGGGGTCCCTCTTGTCAGGGGCCCTCTCTCCAAAGCCTCCTGATGCTTGGAATAAAATTGTGGAGGGTTCCACCTCCGCTCCTAGCTCGGAAAAGCTCTCTCCTTCGCTGTCAGATGGGTCCTTTTCTCTGCGCATCCCCTCACACATCACAGAGGCTGCTGCTGCTTCTCGTGATCTTTCCTTGGTGGGTACACTGATGGGTCCTAGACCCCCTTTGGATGATATCAAAAAATGGGCACGGTTGAAATGGAAACCATGTGGAGCGCTTGAAATAGTGGCAATGCCCAATGGTTTCATATTATTCTCCTTCAGCATGAAAGAAGATTTTGCTAGAGCTCTTCTAGGTGGCCCGTGGTTCTTTGGCAGATGAGGCTTCTACCTAAGGAAATGGTCTCCAGGTTTCAACCCTCACACGGAATCCATGACCCAAGCCCCAATATGGGTTCGCCTCCGGGGCTCCCTCTGGAGTTTTGGCATCTAGCAATTATTGAAGGTATTGCTCTCTCAATAGGATCTTTAATTGCTATAGATCAAGCAACAAAAGCTAAAACTAGATTCATCCATGCTCGCTTCTGTGTTAATGTTGATGTCAATTGCCCCCTCCCAAAAGAGATAGAGATTTTATCGAGATATTGGAAACTAGAAACAACCCATTGACTATGAATATATTCCTCAAGCATTCTCCTTCTACAAAATTTTTGGTCATCGGACCTCTAGTTGCCCCTCCAAACCCCAGCCATAACCCAAAACCAAAACCTTTCCCCAAAATTTAAGAGAAGCTTTATTCCTAAACCATCTTCTCGTTGAGATTCCCATCATCCCCACCTCTAATTCCTTTACTCTCTGGAAAATGGAGAAATTAACACTTCCTCTCGATCCCTTTTCCGAGGATGTCCCCCCCCTCCCGGCCATTAAGTCTCTCATCATCCCTCTGTCCCCTTGACTCTCCCCCTCTTCCTCTAAGGAATTTGGCCTCTCCTTAGCTATTTCATCCTCACCCCTCCTTCCCGGTCTTCTCCTCTTTTCATTTCCATCCCCCTTCCCTCCCCTTGTTCCCTCCCCTTGGATCCCCCTTCCTTGTCTATTCCCCACTAGCTCCCCTCTTTCCCCCTATTTTGGACTCTGTTACCTCCCCCTCGGGCCATTCTTCTGATGATAGTTTCAACCACCGCTTTACTAGAAGTAGCAGCAAGAAACCCGATATTGGCACTGAAAAAGTTAGGGGAAGGATCCCGAGCAATATCAAACTCCAGCAGAAGCAGCTCTTAATATCACTCAAGGAACCCAGAGCATAATTCCCATGGTGGTGGGGAGCAAATCCAAACCAAAGAAATGAAGATCATCTCTTGGAATATAAGAGGGCTCAACTCCCTCCAAAAGAAAAGGGTTATCAAAGACATCAAATTTCAAAAATCTCCTGATATCATAATGCTACAGGAAACAAAACTAAAAAAGACGATCGTCTCCTAAAATCGGCGGCCAGCTTCTTTGGAATCTCAACCTTCAACTAGGAACTTATGGGGACTTTGTACTATCTAGGATCCCAGGAAGTCTCAAAGGGGATTGTTTGTTCAAACATCCCAATTTTGTATGCATGCTCTTCCATGAGATTGGTTCGGACTCCCCTTGGATTGCTATCAATGTTTATACCCCCAACTTAGAGGCTCATCGGGGGAAATTATGGAAAGATATAACAAATTTCATCATCACTTGTGGAAAAATTCCCATCCTTATAATGGGAGATTTTAATTGCCCCCTTTATCCTTCAGAAAAATAGGGAGGAATTCCTCCAATGACTACCAGCATGGATGCTCGGTCTAACTTCATTAGGGAAAACTCTCTTCTTCACATGGAACTCCATGGTTCATCATTTACTTGGTCTAACCACAGATTGGGCGGGAACCATATTCAAAGCAGATTGGATAGATCTCTAGGCTCTCTCGGATTGGATCTCTCTTTTCCCGACTTTTACCTCAACTCCCTCCCCGGGATGCCTCTCGACCACAACCCTCTTTTGTTGAGTGTGAATCACAACCTAAATACCAAGAATCCTCCCTTGAGTTCGAGATTTCTTGGCTTGAAAACAATCACCTAAAACCTCTTGTGGAAAATTGGTGGAATATAAAAATTGAGAGCTCTAGTATGTATAGATTCACCAAAAAGATTAAGGAAATTAAAAAACAACTCAAGATATGGAAGTCGACGGTCTTTGGTAACATCAAGATTTGTAAACGAGAAGATAACTCAAGGTTTGGCAAAAGTCTACGCCCAAATGGAGACCGAAAGAAGATTGGATCATCTTTACCATCAAGAAACCTCCCTCGTTAGTGATTATCACAATACACTCCAAGCGAGAGGAGACCTATTGGAGGAAACAATCCCAAAACCTTTGGCTCGAGCAGAGGATCGTAACACCAAATTCTTCCACATCACTTCTTACAAGCATAAATCCAGAGACAAGATTCGTGAGTTGGTGTTGTCCTCGGGTACCCTATTAAGCTCGCCGAGGCTGATATCTCTAATGGGCTTGTCTCCTTCTATTCAAACCTTCTCGAGTTGAATTGCCCCCTTCGGAGCAACCTATGGCTGTCATGCTCCAAAGCACATTCTATGTCTGGTGTCTTACGAGATGAACAACAATCGACCAAACATTTTACTATGGAGGAAATTCAAAAAGTGGTTTTTTCCATGAAAAGGGACAAAGCTCCGAGTCCGGATGGCTTTCCTGCTGCTTTCTTCCAGGTGTTTTGGGAGATCATCAATCAGGATCTCTTCAATGCAGTGAATGAGTTCCAGTTAATAGCAATCTGCTAAAAGAATGGAACACCACCTTCGTTTCCCTTGCCCAAAAAGTGCATAGGTCAAAAGAGGTCTCCAAATTCAGGCCTATCATTTTATGCAACACTGCTTATAAGATTAACACTAAGATGCTGGCCTCTAGACTAAAACCACTTATGAATGACCTCATCTTGTAAAATCAGAACGGTTTCATAAAAGGTCAACTCATCCAAGGTGGTATCATTACATTTCATGAATCCATCCATTCGGCTTTTCACTCGAAATCCCCAGGAATGATCCTAAAGCTGGATATGCAAAAAGCTTTTGACAGAGTCAGATGGCCTTTCTTAATTAGGGTTCTAGAAAAATATGGTTTCGACAAAAAATGGTGTAGTTGGGTCTTATCTTGCATCGCGACCCCTTGCTTCTCTATTATTATCAATGGTATTCCAGCAGGTTTCTTCAAAAGCAGCAGAGGTATAAGGCAAGGTGACCCCCTGTCACCCTTCCTCTTTTCCTTATGGCGAGACTCCCTCGTGAGAGATCTAGATGCGGCTAAAAGTCAGTCTATCATCTCGGGTCTGAAAATCACCTCCAGCCTCCCATCAGCCACACATAGCCAGTTTGTTGATGACACTATGTTGTTAAGTGTCGCCTCTGTGATTGAGGCCCGGGCTATAATGGATATCCTTTCTCTTTACCAATCAGCTTCTCAGCAAACTGTCAATTTCAACAAGAGCAACATCTCCTTCATCAACACCACTCCTAGGACTCAAAGAAAGATTGCTGATATCTTTGGGTGCAATATTGTGGACCTCCCCGCCTCTTATCTTGGCATTCCCCTCTTCCATGGTAACCAATCTAAAAATCTATGGAATCCTGTTATTGAAAGGTATCAAAAAAAGCTTTTGCTGGAAAGGGGTTACCGCTCGGTCAAGTGGTAAACTTCAAGCTGGTTAAAGCTACCCTCCAAAGCCTTCCCACTTACTTCATGTCTCTTCTAAAAGTCCCCAACTTGGTGAGGGTGGTCGTCGAAAAAATCCAAAGGAACTTTCTGTGGTCTGGGACTGATGATAGGAAGAGGATCCATCTTATCTCTTGGAAGAGGTTTGTAAGCCAACTTCTCAGGGAGGGATTGGTCTTCGAAAAATGGTGACATGAATGGGGCCCTCCTAGCCAAACTTGCTTGGGAAGTGGCTAAAGGCAACTCTACGTGGGCTTAACTTCTCGAGCTAAGTATCCTGCAAATAATGAAGAACTTCTCACTTCCATTCCAATTAGGGGTTACGCCATCTAGAATTCTGTTATTAGCTCCCTCTCCATTATCCGAGCTGGCACTAAATGGAGATTTTGGAATGGTCTACTTATTGACTTCTGGCGGGATTTTTGGATTGGGGACGAGCCTCTTGATCGCAATCCATCATGGGATCCTGTGAAAAGAAGCCTCATAAATAAGCAGGGAAGATTAGTTTCGGGCTATTGGAATACGGTGAACTCCATTCCCTCCTGGGATATTCAGGTCTAGGATGACATTAGTGACCTCCCGAGTAGTCTCTTGGCTTCACTCGAAATTTTCTTGCCTCCATCTACATCCCCTTCTCCCAAAATGAAGATGAACTAATTTGGCACCTCTCCTCGTCGGCTCCTTCTCGGTTAAGGCTGCTTATCTTTCGATGCATAGTGCTGACTCTGGTACCCCACTCACCAAATTTTGGCTGAATGAGATCATCCCCAAAATTGGATTTTTTTACTATCTTTCTTCTAGGAATGCTTTTCACTCGGGTGAAAATATGAAAAGGAGGGGTTTCTCTCTTCCCACGAAATGTGTTCTATGTACTAAGGAGGCGGAATCTTCTGCCCATCTTTTAATCCAATGTCCTTTCTCACGGATTATTTGGTAGTGGCTTTTATCGAGGATGGGCGTGCTTTGGACCTTCCATGAGTCCATCCAGGACACCCTCTCTCAATGGAGTTCTCCATTCACTCACTCGGCTTTGGTTTTGGCTTGGAAACTCCTTCTTCCGCATGGCATTTGGGGCATCTGGAAAGAAAGGAACATAATAATCTTCAAATACCAGAGCCTTGAACCTGATCAGGTGACTACCCAGATTATTCTTACTTTTCAAGATAATCTCAACTCGCACCTGTGGTCCAATTATCAACAAAAAATCCAAATCTATAATTCTCAGGAGTGGCAAAGTTTGTTAACCATTCATCCTGTCAGTAAAGGCACTTCCTCTGATCGAGAAAGTGTTCATTGGCTGCCCCCTCCTAGGGGCTGGAAAAAACTCAACACGGATGGGGCCTCGAAAGGCAATCCTGGCAATTCTGGTGGTGGAGCCATTCTTTGTTGCTCATCATGCTACATTGTGGCTGCTACTGCTCATAATCTTAATTATGGTACCAACCATCATGTGGAAGCCTTGGCCATCCTCAAAGGCCTTGAGCTGGCTATCAAATTTGGCAATGATCCCCTCCAAGTCGAAAGTGACTCCCTCAACATCATCAAGCTTTTGCAGTCAGCTGATTCTGGTCAATGGTCGATACAGAATATCATTGCTGATATCAGAATTATTCAAAGATCTTTCCAGCAAATCCAGTTCCAGCATGTCCTCAGGGAGGGGAACAAAGCGGCTGATCACCTTGCTAAAATTGGTGTTCTCCTTGAGAATCAACAAAGTTGGACTGACAACTTCCCGAGTTGATCTCTTCCAAATTACTCAAAATGATATATCCCAATGCTGACTGGTGGAATGGGGGACTGATATGGGTTTCGGCTAATCCTTTATGGCACCCTCAAATGGTGGCGGCTTTTATGTCTAATTTACTTGATTTGAACCTTGGCGACGAACCTTTTGATGACGGTGTTGTGTAATGATGCGGAGGATTTCCGCACGCATGGGGTTAATCCTCTCTTAAATCATTTGATGATCTGGCAAGAGGACAATGATAACGAGGCCGAATTGTCCCACGTCCTAGTTGGGTTATTAAATAAACCTTATTGCTCTCACTTATGCACTTTTCAAAAAACTTATATGATGGGGGACAAGCAAAGCGTGGAGCTCTGCTACCTATGATTCGGTCAAAAATGATGTGGAGGTTTGGAACATTTTGCTCGAGAATGGAATTACGACCTTCCTAGAGAGAATGGGTGGATATTCAGCTTTGGTTTCGTATGTGGTGATGGATTCCTAGTCGAAGGGTCGGGTTCGGATTGGCAATACGAGCTTCATCATCTCCACCAATGCCATTGCTAATGCTACTAAACTTCCTACCACCAGAGACATCTACTTCAGGTGTTCATTACATGTGGAATTACAATATTTTATTTCCCCTAAGGACAGGCTGGTAAAATACCTCTCTGGCTATACTCGGGATTCCCGCCTCCTCTATTGGAAAGAGTTACGGAGGTTATAATGCGTTACTTTACCATTGACATCGGTATTGGCATGTTTACGAGACCTCATTTCTTCATCCTCTCTCATCTGTGTTGGGGGAAGAGGATAAATCTGGCAGCTTTCCTTTTTCAGTCCTTGGAACACTTTGTACAACTGGCACGTGATGGGGAAGGAGCCATTCTCCACCAAGGTTTTCTTTACCTGCTCTTTTGTGATGCTGCTTCACATGCCGACCTGATTCATTTTCCCCCAAGACCGGTCATCGCTGCTCTCTCCCTCGCCTTCCCCTCACCCCTCTTCCACCTCCCTCCGCTCTTCTCGGTGCCGTCATTATCTGCACCTTTCATCTGATTTTGACTCAAATGTTGCCATTGTTAGCCCTCCCCTTGTTGTTTCGAGCCCCTGTCAACCCTGTCTTCCCTCCGCACCTCTCTTGCTTGTTTTTAGAAGGCACTGATGCCAGCTTTAAAGTTGTCTCTCCGGTCTCAAGCCCTGATTCCTCTCTGGCTGCTGACATTTTGGGACTCGCTAAGCTCTACCCTGACTCCCCAGACTCAGAGTAGCTAGAGAATATCCAACCAGTGGACGTTCCCACCACTCAGGCTGTGGGTAACATTCCTACCTTTGAAGAAAGAGATCCTCCGCTAACACTATGCACTCTTCTCCATGTCTAAGTGCAACGCCCGCTTAAGCCTAAGACCGCATTGACACTCAAAGGGATGATTACACGGGGTCGATATGGTTTCTTCTATTTTAAACAAACTTTATTGTGCTTTCAAGGCTTTGAAGGCCTAGGAGGCTTTCACCGAGTCCACCATGTGTGTCATTGCCAAAAAGCTGCTCAAAGCTTATCACCCTCGCCGAACAACTCCGGATGATTTGGGTTCGCCACGTGCTCGAACACTGTCTCACGAGATGAAAAAGCTCCTCTGATGTTTTCTTCTTTCCTTCTGTTGTCCTTTTCATCTTCCTTTTTTGGAATCTTCATGGGTACTTTTTTGCTATGCTATATATATTGCTAAATCTGGCCTGATGGGCTCTTTTGTATAAGGTTGGGGGACCTTCTAAAACCCCCTTTTTACCCTATATATTCCAAAAAATACTATAGAAATCACAAAATATATAGGATGAATTGGAAAACGGATTTGACAAATAATCTAATCTCAAAGATCGTATGGTGTCACGATATGCATATTTTTTTATGAAGGGTAAAAGTAGGGTTTTGACAAGATAAGGTACCATCCCTTCCCTCTTACAAAGACATCTTAAAAATGGATATTACAATGAGGGCTACAAGAAACAAGATATTAAAACATCGAAATGACCACTCTTGGAGTAGTCTAAAAATTAGGAAAAACTAGTAAAAATCCACGGAGTCGGTCAACAAGAAACTAAATCCAAAAGGCTAGACATCTAGAATTTCAAGATGGGGCTGCAAATTTTAGTTGTGGCTAGATGATAAAACTTTGTGAGGGATTTTATTTACTTTCGGCATTAATTCACTCAACACATTAATGTTTTGATCCGCTAAAATAACATTGTGTCTAAACTTGTCAAATCTATTAGCTGTTGGCTACAACATTTTTCCCCAAATGATCTCCAATGGATTTCTTTTTATAAATTTTGTTGGCAATTACTCCCTTTCAACCTCCACCATATCTCAATGAGAAAATTTTCAACATCGCCTTCTTCTAAATGTCTATTTTCTCCTTATTTATTGCTGCCATGTGAACCAACCCTAGGGACTTTAAATTTTATACATATTAATACTCACAATCAATTGTCGGCCTAAAACATTATAATATAGATTTTGACATATTTCATTGTTTTTTATTAATTGATCTTATGTTTTGTATATTTTTTCAATCGCATCTCCACTAAGTAATGAATTTTTAAATATATATATTTTTGAGTTCATAACTTTTTCATTTTATTAACTTTTGTTTTGAAAATCAAACAAAATTCTGGTATTAAAAGAAAAATTAAATTATTTTTATTATGATGGTGTTTTCCTAGTAAGATGAAGCCTCCCGATCTTCGACACATGCAACAAATAATCAATGGTTTTACATCCATGATATACATGGTCATTGATCAAATACATCAAGATAATTTCTTTCTCTTTATGGGCTTGCTTTGATCTCAATTCCTGCATTTTATTTGTTTTCCGTTTCTAATGTTGCGTTTGTAGGATTGAAAATAAAATATAACGAAATTACTAAGAGAACCCTCTAAAAATACATCCCTATCACCATTGACTAAAAAAAACCTAAAACATTCCATCTGTGTCACTACTGACTAACAACCCTTATAAAATGATGTCCTTGTCATTCTCTTTCCGATGCTCCTATCGAGTATATTCCTCTAACAGGACATTTTTTCTATTAAGTGGAATGTTATATTAAATATATTCACCACCCAAATATTATCCTTACATTCCCTTGATATGGAATTTTTTTAATAAGACCTATGTATATGCCAAAATATCTTCCCTAATTTTTCACATCTCAACTCTTTTATCAAAACTAAAAGGACATATAAAATTTAATATATTAAATATTATATCAAAGAGTGCGAGTTTTGACCCTCAAACATACTTTGGAATTTTGGCATTTTTATTTTGGCCACTTCAAATATAAATTTCACTCATGTGAATAATGTGAGTGAGATCGAGATGATATAGTGGAGCACATACGGTGTATGTGCATTGGGCAAAAACAAAGCTATGTAAAAGGTCCTGGGATGCATAGTATTCTAATTCCCACATTTTTATATTCGACTTTTCATTCATTTCTTCTCCTAGTCTAACAAATTAAATGTTGTGCAATTGAAAAACTAGATGCCATAAAAGTTCAAAGAACCAAAAAGTAATGTTTTATTAATGGATGATATTTTTCTTCCATTCATATGTCCATTCCCAAAGGGTCTTATTTATCAATATTTTTCCGACATTGTCTTCTTTTATGTAATTGCTCAATCTTAAAACTGGAAATAATGACTAGAAAGTACTACTAGATACAAGTAATGTGGTTGCGTTATAAACTTATCCCCTTTTGAATTCTTTAAATTTTTAATTTTGTCCCTTTTAGCTGACATTATACTCACATGCATAATGTGCATGAGGATCAGATGATTAAGTTAAGCATATATATCATATATATTATTTGGGTAGGAATAATATTCTCCACGAGAATAGGTGTGGGACATACGAGTACTTAATTGCCACGTTTTAATTTCCAACATTCATTTCATGTCTACATCTTACCTATCAAGCTACATTTCATCGAATTGAAATCCTTGGTTCTATGATATAAATTAATATAAAGCTTTATTGAAGGATAAACTCTACATGTCTCTTTTATATTTAATCACTTGAGGGCCTTAATTATCGATGGTTGTTCACAAACCACCTATATTCCTACAACTACTTGAGCTTACAATTTGAAAGGGAGGATACAAATCTCAATAAAAGGAGAACATTAGGATTTGGTTTTAAAACTAAACATTGTTGAGTTTCCCCAATTTTTATTTTATCCTCATTATGATATTGAAATGCTTAAGTGGAGCACAACTAGTAGATATTATTTGATTAGGAACATTTTTAACCTTGTAATTTGTGTCAAACATCTAGGAATTTTATTCACACCTTTTAATTTTCAACATTTCATTAATGTATGTGTCTTATCTATCAAATTAAATATTGTCTAATTAAAAGCGGTGATGTCATAAAATAACATGATACAAGATAATTATTGGTGGAAAATCTACATGTTAGTTTCACTCATGTGATTAGTGTAAACGAGATGAAAAATGCAAAAATGAGTGCATATAGTATATTTTCTTTGGGATGGAACAATGTGATGTGTGGAATAGGTATAGGAAACACCTGAAATTTTTTTCCATCATTTAATTTCAAACTTCCCATTCATCTCTTAATCTTATCCATGAAATTAAATTTTTTTCAATTAACAACCTTGAAGATGAAAAAAATATATATAAAAATAAAGTATGGCTAGAAGATATCACTCTCATATGAACATCTATTGGTCGGGATCAATTATTAATGATTTTTCATGCATTTCCTACTTTCCTAAAATTGTTTGAGCTTAAAACTGAAATGGGCCACAAAAATTCTACAACAAACAAGTAGTCGGTTGGATTTCGTACATTTAATCTATTGTATTTTCATTTTTTTATTGCTTTAAGTGTTAACATCACTCATGTGAATAATTCAAGTGTGATTGAGATGACTAGGTAGAGATAATCTAATCCATGCAGTAGGTGTGGGGCATGAAGGTATTTAGTTCCCACCTATTTATTTCGATAATTCCATTCACATCTTTTCCTTATTTAAAAATTTAAACAATACCAAATCGAAATCATTGATACGAAAAAATAATGTAGATAACCCCATTTTATAGTAGTCATCATGCTACTACCACCAAATAGGCATTGGTGTATGTCGAAAACTCTTAATAAAATCTTCAACATATTATATTTTTCAAATGTTAACCACCATATTTTTTATGTTATGGGAATGAACATATAGTTTTAAACTTTCAATTCAAAGTTATTTATGATTTTCAATTTCTTTATCATGTTGCATCCAAAATTATTTAGTTCCCCATATATATATAACTTTCCTTTCATGTTCTCTTCAATTATCTAACAAATTTAATTTCATGCAATAAAATATGTTTACTTTTTAACCTCAATCGACATATATTTTCTCACAATACGAAACGATAAATGGGAGAAATTATTTATTATTTTTTGTACATCAACTATTTCGTATGACAGCTTACTCAAGCTTACAAACACAAAGTGGGATAAAAATTTCTATAAGAAGAAAACATTTCAGTTGGGTTTTTAACATGGATCATATTGGAATTTACTCATATTCCATTGTTGACAATCTCACATGAATGGTTCGAATGACATGTCAACTACAAAGTTGTGCACATATACCAAATATTTTTTTGGAAGGAATAATTTTTGCCATGGAATAGGTGTTGGGTACACATGTAGTTAATTTTCACCATCCAATATGAACCTTCAATGCTCCACAAATCTATATATATTCCTATTTTTTCTAATGGTTTTTAATGAAAACACCATCACAATTATTGATGAAGTAAAACCTAATAAAAACTCCAAAAAATAGACTACTTAGTTTTCTTCTCTCCTCCATGCTTTGATCTCATTCCTCCACCCGTTCCCTTTCACTTTGTTCACAAAGGAGATGGGTGTGTTTAGCACTACCTGATTGCAAATAAGAAACACCATATGCTATATTCATGTTTATAGGTATGTTTCCATTTCCAGTGTTATATCCTTGACACTAATGGTTGTTCACGGATGATACCATAAGGAACGTTGCTAAGAAATTTCTTAATCATTGACTTGATTGTTAGAGAGAACCCTTAATTTAAATGTGCATGAAATAATTATCTCAGGATGTTATGTCCACTCCACATCTTTTCGTATTTTATGTGTCCCATGAAATGTGCTTTGAATTACATTTACATTTATGTATGTTATAACTACCTAATAAATGGAAGGGCTGAAATTGTAAACAATTCCTCATTTTGGAAATATTGTTCGACCACTTCTTACATTCGACATATATCTCGCAAATAGTTTCGTCAATACCTAATATAAGATATATTTTCTCCTTCAAATGATTATCACAAATATCATGTGGTTGTTACAAGGTAGAGTTTCACATAATTTAACCCTTCCACTTTCTCCTCCTTGCACTTCTCAAAGGTCAAACTACTTCTTCTTCAAACCTCTTCCTCTCTCATTACTTCTCTCCCTCTAGTTTGAATTCTTCAATAGATACCCTTCAATATTGTCATCATACATTTAACATGTGATTGTTAATTGTTTATTAAATTCAATAATACTACTAAAAAAATCAAGTACTAATAAAGATTCCTTAACATAAGAGGTGAATATTTGTATACCCCAGTTGATCCCATTTTACTTTCAAATAAATAAAGAGGTTTATGAAAAAAGAAAACATAAGTTTGGCAAAATAGTTTTTATTTATTTATTAGTCTATATTAACACAAGATATTATATAATTCATTGAAGTCACACAATTTACTTGTTGAACGTTTTGAAATGAGATATAATTTTAATATGTATGTATTTAAGAATTTAAATCTATTCAAATATTTTATTATTAATTTTTTTAATTGCATTACATAAAGATACTCATCATAGATTATTTTTAAGCTTAATTTATAATAATAATAATTTATTTATCTATCAATTACTTTGTAACATATTAATATTATTTCTCGATATTGAAATACATTAAAAAAATTATTTGTTTAAAATTATATAAATGTAATAATCATCTATATTTTTTTATTTATTTGTAAAAGGTTTTGAAGGGGACCTTACCCCATGGAACAAAGAAGGGATCAGTAGCCAGATAAAGCAATACAACCATAGTGGGTTTTTGATATGTGGAGACCACACCCCCAAAAAAGGCCTAGAAGGCAAAAAAGATAATGAAGCACGAAGGAAGAGGACAATCTACAAAAAGAATCCAAATAACAAAAATTGTTATCTCAATTTGTCCCTCGGAAAAATTGATCAAACACGACTCCCCGTACGAGATAAAATCAAAGGGTCAAATCAGTCATGCGAGATCACATTCAAATCTAAAATCAAGGGGCATGCAGGCTCTAAAATGGAGGAGCAGGGTCGGTGAAGGATCAAACAACATCAAAGGAGGACCGAGGCTCATAGGAGGAAAATAGTGCAAGGCTCAAATATTTCGGACTTCATGTACTATTCAAAGTGGGCACAAATTGGTTAAGTACAAAGGACCAAAGTGGAAGGTGCCACATGTCTCAACGGTGCACCTTCAAGGGTCGAAGCAAAGGGTGGTTCCCTAAATGAGTGCAGATCTTCCACGTGTCCCAAAACCCAACAAGGAAGTGTTCACTCGAGGACCCGATACTTATACAAAGCGGGCCTAAATTAGCTAAGTATGGGAGAGATGGTGAAATATTCCACGTGTTTGATCGGTGCATCTCCAAGGGTCAAGCCCAAAAGGTAGTCCCCAAACAAGCACTAAGCCTCCATGTGTCTAGGATCAGACATATGACCCTGCTAAACAAAAGGGACACATGGCAATGTTTTAGGTAAAAGCGGGTTGGTAGGCACTGGGAAAACATTTTGCCCAAGTAGAAAATGCAGACAAAGAGGCTCGAAGATGAATTTTGGGGAATGTAGAGTTGCAGGGCCACGGGATTCTTTTTACAATTTTGGAAACTTTCATAAAAGCGCAATTTGTAAGTGTGGGCCCGTGAGCCCGAGGAGGTTTGTTCGCCAAATGGAAAAATGAGAAGGTTGCAGGCTTGTGAGGCTGCGGGAGACTTTTGCACTTTTGTAACTTTTGTGCAAAAGGCACAATTTCAATTTTGGGCCCATGGAGGCTTTTGGGAAAAAGTGAATTTCGGGCTTGTAGGGATGTAGAGATTTTCTTACACTTCCGAATTTTTGTGCAAAAGGCACAAAGTGAATTTTGGCCCACGGATCCGTTTTTTAAAACTGGTTTTTCGCCATTTTTGTACAGATTCGATTCAAGTATTCAAATGGGCATATATTTTGATCTAGTGCTCGAAATTCAACAAATTTTGTACCATTGGAAAGGTCTCGACCTCGTCTATGCCATGGAAACCTAAAAATTTAATTTTGACAAGGTTAGGTGGGTGAAAATAGGAAAACATATTTCATGCCATTAATGTATGATCTGATTTCTTCAACAACCAAATGAGATTTAATTTCATCTGTCATTATTCCTTCTTCAACATGCCAAATAGACATAGAGAGGCAAACTTGACAGATTGTGGACAGATTTGCGGGAGCATTGATGGCTGCTAGCTGAGCTTACAAATTAGGTTTCCTGCCTCTTTTCTTCTCCTCCCTTCATTTCGTCTATAAAGGTAAGATCTTGGATCATTGTAAAGGGTTGGAAATTTTGGTTTTTCACCCTCCCTTCTTCTCTGGTTTGCAGAAAAATTCATGGAGTTTGAACCTTCTATTGAGAATGTAATTTAATTTTTTCACCTTTTGGCCATTATAATGCTTTGTATCAATTTGTGAAGCAATAATACACATCTATGGATGATTTTAACCCTCTCTTGTGTTCATTTCTCCTATTTGATCTTTCATTTAAATATATGTTATCTATACATGGTGGTTGTATTACATTTTAATGGTTTGTGTATTATAACAAAGCCAGTGTTCCGCATTCCTTTCATGCATAACCTTTGTTATTTTAGGTTTAATTTATTACATCTTCTTAACCATGTCTCCTTGGCAAGTTAGAATAGATTTTAGAATAGATCCTCTACAAATTTTATGTGTGCACCTGAACAGAGGAATAGGAACCGGCCTTCATCCGAAGAGCTCTCTCGATTTCAAAGTCCCACACTTTGAGAGATGCTCCATGTTATGCAATCACACTGAGAGTCTCAACCCATCGAGTTGCAAACATTCAAGGGTGCTGTGATTTTGCACTAACAGTTTTGGCACACTTGGTTGGACCAAGAGATATCCATTTTTATTATAGAAATATTTATGTGCACTTGTTGTAAGTGTTTATCTTTTAAGAAGATATGAAATTACACATCTAGTGACTCCAAAAGAAGCAGAATCCACTGGTTTCAAAGCAACCTAGGCTTAGCAGATTCATGAGAAGAATTTAGACTAGATCAAGAACTAGAGAAGAAGGATTGTTTGTCTATCTACACTTTTCCCCAAACAAAGGGAGAAGGGGAAGAAGAGCTAAGGTCTCAATATCCACCAAATAGGACCTTGTCAACACCGCCCTAAAGTAGACCTTTCATTCAATCAAAAAGGGTTTTTAAGCCAATCATAATGGGACATCTACAACCCAATCCCTATGTTAACTTCATTGGTAGTAGCCCACTCACTCTCAATGAAAACAATCCAATTCTAGTTATAGCACTAAAGAGCATTGCATATTTCACTTTGCACAGAATCAGACTACTCCTAGTGACCACATTCAAGACATTGTAAATGTCTGTACAATTCATGAAATCACTGACATGGACATTGTAGTCAAATTGTTAGCCTTTTTAATCAAGGGAAAAGCTTTACAATGGTTCAGGAGTCTAATAACAGGCTCTATTTAGAATTGGGACCATCTATGTTGAGCTCTTCACAATCAATTTGGAGATAAGGGAGATAATCTGTCCTTGTTGGAACAATTGAAAACAATCAAGAGGGATCCTAATGAGCAGTTGACCGACTTCAACTTCAGATTTCAGCGGACGTGGGATAGGATTCTGGTGGCCGTAACACTAGAAAACAAAGGTGGTTTTATATACTTCCTTAGAGATTTAAATTCTTATATTTCCTTAATGATTCAATCCATGGGAGGTGTAACCTTACCTGTAGCCTATAACATTTCCATTAGAGTTGAAATTTTTTAATTCAGGCTGGTAAACTTTCACCTAGGCCACCTATGCCTCTATATCCAAAACTAGGATCTCCAAGCACTAGTCAAACACCCATATTAGCTCCCATACTTGCTCCAAGGAATCAAAGTTCAGATGAAGCTTCCACCTCATCTTCTAGCTCCTCAAATGAGCTCCAAGAAGTCTTGAAACAACTACAGAACCTAGGAAACAAGATAGTGACTATCGAGAGACAACAAGCTCAGAGTTATAGGCCATATCATCCTCAAAATGAATATCAAGCTAGGCCTCCATACCAACAAAATAGACCACTAGCTCAGGCTACAAATCAAACCAAAAATCAAGGACAACCTCAAGATGTCGGAGATTCTCGCCATATAATCAAAATGCATATTCAACATCAAAAGCTTTAGTTCTAACACAAAACAACATGGCACAGGAGTACGACTGGTGTTACCCCTATAGCCTATGTCATTGTCAATTAAAGTGTTTAAATGGTGTACTAAACTAGGAATTGAAATTAAAACCATTGGTGTCCCCAAGAGCCTATTCAAGAGGAAAATTAGCAATAAGAAGCTCAAGAAGAGACACCTCTAACTCGAAACTATGCTAGTTAATTGGAAAATAAAAGACTTATGTGGTATGAATCAAGCACCTCCTCATAGTGTGGCAGAAAATACATGGTCTAAGAAGAGGAATGTTGGAGAGGGTAAATGCTCCAATTCAAATGGTCCACAACCCTCATTACGCCGCAAAGTGCAACTCCCAATGTACGGAGTCATCCCAAGCCACCTTCAACCCTTGATCAAGCACTGGTTGTAATGGCCCATGTGCAAGAGAAGAATGTGTAAGGAAAGGGGAATAAAAATGATAGCTCATTCCGATTTATTATCATTGAAAAAATGAAGAAAATAAATGTAAACATCCCAATGTGGGAGTCGTTGGCTATCCTAGGATAGAGAGACTGTTGCACGTTGTTATGGCCAAATTGTCAACTTGAAACCATCCCCACAATCAAAAAGAGAAATTTCTTATCAATACAACTTAGCCTAAAGGAAACCACAGAGGATAATAAGGTAAGAATCTGAAACCCCCTCTATTCTATGTTTCATTGATCATTGGGGACAAATTGGTACATCACTACATGATTGATTTGAGAGCAAGTGGTATTCAATAAGAATTCATCACTAAGGGCATAGTGCAATTGGATGGGACAATAATAACAATGGTTGGAGTCATCAAGGATTTGAGCCTCACATTACACGCATCCCCCAATGTGATCGTCTTGCAAAACGTATCAGTCATAGACTTGCCACCACACTTTGCATTGTGTTTGTCAAGGGACTTCACTGCTAAAATTAGAGGTTATTTTTCTACTGATTGGTCACACATGTTATTTAGAACAAGATATGGAGCTAAGGCTACAATCAGATTTGAGCCTATTGTAAACTTCCATATTGAGCCTCATACACCGAGTCTAATCAATGCAAATTGTTCAGCCCTTGATCAAGAAGATTATCCAAGAACCCATGAAGTTGATACCAAAGTCGGATACATTCCAGACTTGACTCTTGATGAATGGGCAAGCAAGAGGCATGATTTTGACCCTTATAAGGAAATGGAGGAATATGAGATAGGATTTTATTGTTTGCATGAGGAGAATCATCCTCTTCCTGAAATCACTAGGCCAAACAACAAGGATGATAATGAGGTATAACAGTTATTTTTGATGGCTCAAGATGTAGACAAGGAGATGGAGGAGGAGCTATGCTTGTTTCACCTCAAGGTATGAAATATTACTCAGCCTTCCGTTTCCAATTTGCTTGCTCGAACAACACAATAGATTATGAAGCCTTGATCCATGGACTACATTAGGAAATAAAGAGTGGGATTAAGAATTTGCAAATATTTGGTGATAGTGAGATGATTGTGAACCAATTCAGAGGAAAACATACTGTAAATAATGATCTACTAAGGAGCTATAAAAATCAGGTATGGGACCTCATCAAGGACTTTACAACTTGTAACATTGTGTCCATACCCAAGAAAAACAATGATGCATCAAAAAGACTAGCATTTGATGTTATAGAAAGTATAAAAAGTGATAAGTCTCAGCCCCATATCAAGGTGGTTGTGAGGCCATCTGTCCTAGATAATAACACAAGTTGGTAGGTCTTCAAGAATGATCAGAAAATTTTCAATTTTCTACAAGAAGAAGTTGAGTTCTCCTCTAGAAACCAAGACAAATTGGAACAACAATATGGTAACCAAGTGGTGCAGCTAAGAACTAACAAATTACCAAAAGGTCTTGTAACCTTGGAGTCAATCTTCAACCCAAATGATCAATTCGAAAGGAGAAAGAAAATATTCAGGTAAAGGGTGAAGATTCAGAGCCCATTTCCATAGATGAAGGCAAAACATTGTGAATCAGCAAGGTAAGTAGCCAACAAGAATAATCTGAGTTCTTTTAACTTTCTCAAGAATTCATATATGTCTTTTCTTGGAATTACAAGGATTTAAGAGGTTTCAACCCAAGGTTGGCACAACACACTATTGAGATGGATCCAGGATCTAAGCTTTTCAGACAAAAAAAAGGCCAGTAAACCCTCACATTGAGCCTCTCATGAGAAAAGAGTTCAATAAGATAATTGAGGCCAACATCATCTTCCCTATCAATAATTCAAGTTGGGTTACAAACCTGGTGCACGTGAGAAAAGAAATGGAGAAATAAGATTGTGTGTAGACTTCTGTGATCTAAACCGAGCATCACTCAAAGATCACTACACACTTCCATTGATGGAGAAAATCTTGGAGGTTGTAGCTGGCTCTGAGAGGTTTTCATTGTTATATGGATATTCAGGCTATAACCAAATAATGGTGAAAGAGGAAGATCAAGTACAAGATGGCCTTCATAGAAAAATGGGGCACATATGCTTATAAGAAGATGTCATTTGGGTTGTCCAATGCTAGAGCAACATTTCAGCAAGCTATGGATATGGCATTCAAAGGATTGATCAACAAGATGGTTCTGGTGTATCTAGATGATATCATTGTCTTCTCAAAGAATGTTGCAGACCATCTCTTCCACCTCAGGTAGGTATTTCAGAGGTGTAGAAGGTTCAGAGTGTCATTGAATCCAAAGAAGTGTGTATTCTTGGCACATGAGGGAAAATTGTTGGGCCACATTGTCTCAAGAGAAGGGTTAACAATTGATCCTAAAAGAGTTGAAGCCATCCAAACACTTCCATTTACACAACACAATAATTCTCTCCAAAGCTTCTTGGGAAGAATAAACTTTGTTGGCAGATTTTTACCTAATTTTTCCACTCTTGTAAAGCCTTTAACAATGATGTTGAAGAATATTCTTGCATTTAGATGGAAAGTAGAAGGAAAAGAGATTGTTGAGACCATCAAGCTCAAAATATCACATGCACCAAATCTTATTAACCCAGACTTTTCAAAGGACTTCATGTTTTATGCTTTTGGAGGTTCAGACATAATCTTAGCTATCTTGGTTCAGCCTAACAAGGAAGGTTCAAAACAACCCATAGCCTTCTTAGGTTAGAGCTTGGAGGATTATGAAGTAAAGTATTATTTCATTCAAAATAATGTTCTTGATGTCATTAGGAGTTTGAAGAAGTTCAGATACTTGGTCTCGAGCAACAAGATTCAACTGTTAGTGTCTCATGCTAGTGTCAAATATTTTCTCCTAATAAAGGACTTGAATGAAAAGAGAGAAGGTTAGATCACTCGTGTAATGGAGTATGATATTGAAATCAAAGTGACCAAGATGGTTCGTGGTGAGGTTCTATGTGAGTAGCTCACTTCCAAGAAACTAACTAAGTCACAGATGAAGAAGAGGTTGTCCTATTACTATAGAATGATCAAGAGCAACTATCTAATGATGCACCTATTCCATGTTGGACTCAAGCCTTGGTGCATTATCTCCAAATAGGTTTGTGCCCTCTAGAATGGAACAAAGAAAAGAGGAGATACTTCAGATTACAAGCCATCCCATATGTGCTTATTGGTGGTGTCTTGTTCAAGAAGGATATCAATAGTGTTCTATTGAGGTGCATTGGGACGGGCCAAATTGAGAGGGTTTTGCATGAGTTCCATGATGGAGAAGTAGGAGGCCACTTTTCTCCTTAAGTAACAACTCTCAAAATCATGAAGGCTGGTTACTATTGGCCTACAATGTTTAGGGATTGCTACTCATGGACCAAGAAATGCAAGAAGTGAACATTCTTCACAGGGAAGGAAAAGTTAGCAGCCCTTCCCCTTCATCCAATTTCAGTGGATCAGCCATTCATGATAATCAACCCAAATTCAAGAAAGGGCCACAAGTGGACTGAAGCGGTGGCACTAAAATAGGTAAATGAATCCAACATCTTGGATTTATATAAAGGGATAGTCACTAGGTTTGGATTCCATGCCACTATCATATCAAATAATTTGTTGTCATCCCTTGGTACAAGGATCACCGAATGGGCTATCAGAATGGTTTATACCTCAAAGCACTTCATCAAACTATTACTTTTAAGGTGATGGCAAAGCAGAGTCCACAAACAAGAACCTACTAAGAATTATCAGGACTCTTGATGAAAATCAGATAACTTTGCACACAAAGCTCAAATAAGCTCTATGGGATGATAGGATCGCATCCAAAAAGTCTACAGTAGCTCCCACACAAGCTTGTATATGTAAAAGATGAAGTATTTCCCATATCATTGGATCTACCCACTTTGGAGATCTTGCAATGATTGGAACTAGCTAAGTTTGAACCTATGGAAATTAGGTATGTAGAGCTAATGTAATTAAGAGAGGAAAGAGAACATGTAATGCAGATCATGGAGAAAGATCAAGCATTAATCAAGAAGAGCTTTGATAAGAAAGTAAGAACAAGGACCTTTTAAGAGGGGGACTTAGTTCTAAAGTGGGATGTAGAGTGGGAAAACTAGGAAGGCATTCCAAGATTGATGCCATTTAGAGTGTCCCCTACACTGTCAAAAGATGTAAAAGTAGCAATGCCTTCTGGTGGCTAAGTCGATGGTGACGAATTACAAATTCCAATCAATGGTTTCTACCTCAAACACTGATACTAAAAGGAAAATTTCTCACCCTTGTAAATATTAGCCTAGGTTTTCAATTTCTCCAAGTGCGTATACACATTGTCTTGTTATAGTTTAGGTTTCAATTTCCCTAAGTGCTAGTGCACATGCTCTATTGCTTCTGGTGTATGCTTGTATATAGTTCATCTCACTCATGGAAAATACTTTTGGCCACAAGAAATTAAATCTACAGAGTATCCCTATTGGAGTAGGTGCGGAGGTTTTCATAGCACTCCTACTGCACTGTGTTTCAAAAAAATCAAATGAGGGAGAAGTTTCCAGGTTTCAGATTTTCTTACAAAGATTAGAGTGCATGCAGTGGAAGGCAGTTCTAGACCAGTTTTTAAATTACTAGGTAGACTCTATGCCCAATGGATACTTCCAAGGCTACTAGTCTCTTCATCTAGTAGGAAGATGTCCTCATGAGTCACAAAAATGTTATCTTAATTTTTCCCTTGACAAAATTGATCAACCACGACCCCACACGAGAGAAAATCAAAGGGTCGGTTCAGTCATGTGAGCTCACATTCAAATCTAAAAATAAAGGGGGTAGGTAAGCTCTACAATGGAGTAGCAGTGTCGATGAAGGATCAAACAACGACAAAGGAAGCCAAAGGATCTCATGAGGAAAATGGGGAAAGGCTCAAAGTTTTCAGACTTCACATACGATTCAGAGCGGCCCAAATCGGTTAAGTATAAAAGGATCGCGAAAGGCACCACATGTCTCAATAGTACTTCTTCAAAGCTCAAAGCCAAGGGTGGATCCCCAAATAAGTGTGGAGCTTTTACGTTTCCTAGAACCAAAGCGAGGCAATGTTCACTCAAGGCCCTAAATCAGCTAAGTATAAGAATGTCAGCCGTGAGGCCTCCACGTTTATCATCGGCGCAACACCAAGTTTGGGTCCAAAGAGTGGGTTCCAAAATGAGTGTAAGCTCGCCACATGGTCCAAGTCAAAAATGGGGACAAAGCGGGCCCAAATCAGCTAAGTATGGAAGAGATGGTGGAAGCTTCCACGTGCCTCATCGACGCATCTCCAAGGGTCAAGCCCAAAAGGTAGTCCCCAAACAAGCGCCAAGCCTCCACGTGTCCAGGATTAGACATATGAACCCACCAAATAAAAGGGACACATGGCCATGTTTTAGGTCAAAGCGGGAAGGTGAGCCTTTGAAGGATTCTTTTCCAAAAGCGTGCCAGTGGGCCTGGGGAAGAATTTTCACCCAAGCATAAAATGTGGGCCAGCTGGTCTCAAGATAAATTTTGGGAATGTAGAGTTCGGGGCCACGAGAATCTTTTTGCAATTTTGTCAATTGTCATAAAATCAAAGTTTGTAAGTGCGGGCCAACGAGCCCAAGGAGTTTTGTTCACCAAATGGAAAAATGAGAAGGTTATGGGCTTCATGGGTGTGAGAGACTTTTGCACTTTTCCGACTTTTGTGCAAAAGGTACAATTTCAATTTCGGGCCTCTTGAGGATTTTGGGAAAATGTTAATTTTAGGTTTGTGCAGATGCAGGAGTTTTTAACACTTCCAATTTTTTTTGCAAAAGGAACAAAGTGAATTTTGGCCCCACGGATCCATTTTATTAAACTCGGTTTTTTGCCATATTTTACGGATTCGATTCAATTATTCAAATCGGCATATCTTTCGATCCAATGCTCCAAATTTAACAAATTCGGTACCGTTGAAAAGATATCAACCTTTTCTATGCCATGGAAACCTGAAACTATAATTTTGAGGAGGTTAGGTGGGTGAAAAATATGAAAATGTCTTTCATGC
This sequence comes from Taxus wallichiana var. yunnanensis, assembly GCA_018340775.1. NCBI lineage: Eukaryota > Viridiplantae > Streptophyta > Pinopsida > Cupressales > Taxaceae > Taxus > Taxus wallichiana. Next base: position 233,820,431 of record CM031238.1, on the reverse strand, counting down.
CATTAATATATGATTTGACTGCTTCAACAACCAGATCATATTTGATTTTATTCGCCGTTCTTCCTTCTTTAACACGTCAAATAGACATAGATTGCGGGTGGACTTGACATATTGTGGGAAGATTTTTAGGGTCATTGATAGTTGGTAGTAATGAGCTTCCAAATCAGTTTTCCCACCTCTTTAACTCTCCTCCCTTCACTTCATCTATAAAGGTAAGATCTTGGCTCATTGTAAAGGGTTGGACATTTTGGTTTTACACCCTCCCTTCTTCTCTGGTCTGTAGACAAATTCATGGAGTTTGAACCTTCTATTAAGACTGTAATGCAATTTTTCACCTTTTGGCCATTGTAATGCTCTGTATCGTTTGTGGAGTAATAATACATGTCTGTGGATGATTTTAACCCTCTCTTGTGTTCATTTCTCTTATTTGATCTTTCATTGCAATATTGGTTATCTGTGCATGGTGGTTGTATTACATTTTAATGGTCTGTGTTTGATAGAAAATCTGGTGTTCAACATTCCTTTGGTGCATCACCTCTATTAGTTTAGGTTTAATTTATTACATCTTCTTAACCTTGTCTCCTTGGCAAGTTAGAATAGATTTTAGAATAGATCCTTTGCAAATTTTATGTGTGCACTTGAATAGAGAAATAAGAACCGACCTTCATCCGAGATCTCTCTTGATTTAAAATTACCACACTTTGAGAGATGCTCCATGTTATGCAATCACACTAAGAGTCTCAACCCATCGAGTTACGATATTGTGTCATGTTATGATTTTACACTAACAATAACACAACTACATGCCGACGATAAAATTTGCAAGAAAGGACCAACCAGACAACTACAAAGTAACCACATACTCTACGTGGTGGGAGTGGATTTTGGCTGTAAATGTTTCTTCTTGTTACGGCCCATAATCCACTCATCTTGAGCTTTTGTAAAGGAATAACAACTTCAAAATCTGCAATCAGCTGAAAATTGTTGCTTGAACAAGGAAAACAAGGAGGATCATTCTCCTTATCCACTACATGCAATTTTTTTAGTGTTTCGGGTCCTATGAGTTGCATCACCAGGTAAATCCTTGTTTACTTGATCTGTAATTTCTCTCAAAGGGATTTCAGGGACCGATTCTACCAAATTTTCCTCCTGAGAATCAGAATAAGGGATGTCCTTAGGTTCAAAAAATATAGGTTCTAGGAGTGCATTTATCCTTCAATTATCCTTCTCATTCTTTAAGCTCAAAGAAAAAAAAGTGCTCGCATAAAAAGGCATGCCCTCATAGTCCAAAGGTTGAGTCCAAGTACAATTTTACACGTTAAGCTCAATGTGGGTTGGAAGATCCTCCGAGGTATTAATCTCAAATAAGATTCTTGCATGGGTTGTTTGTGTTAAATAATAGGTTTGGGAGTAATTATTAATGATGTTTCCTAAGGTATTACCTATGGCTATCGGACATCCGGTATCCCTGCATTATAGGGGTAAGTGAGGTAACCTATCTAGATGAAAAAGGTTCAGTGAGAGGGCTAAATGATGAAAACCATGGTTTTAGGATAAGGTAATTTTTCCGACAGACCCAAAGTTATTTAGCAATGAATTATTTATCAAATACAAAGGTAAAAACAGCAATTAAAATCCCATTAGCACAAGGGTAGAGATCTAACCTACTAGTTAGATGGGGGATCTAGTGTTTAGAGATCTGATCATAGAGGATGGGGAGGCTAGGCTATAGTCCGCGAATATGTAGATCAAGGAATGAGCTTCGCAGAATGAATCGGTTTAGTACTTCATCAAAAAAATTTACATTGAGGTTGCTTCTATAGGCCTCATGGTGTTGGCCTCCATTTTATTTTTCTAAACATCCCGAATAAGTGAACGAAGGAAACTACGCCGCCATAAAAGAAGGCAAGGTTTTCCTGCTGACTAGTAAGTTTTTAAAATTTTGAGCAGAGATATCGGACTTACATCCGCCCCCTGTGAGTTTTTGATAGCATTGGGTGCTTTAGTTCAAAATCCATATGCAAACAGAGCTCTATTGACTCTTGTGGCTCCACATCTAGTGAAAATTTTAGGGAAAAAATCCTCAAATGTAACTTTATTCAGAAGAGAGAATTGTGGAATCCCGATTCTGTCTTCATCAAGTGCATGCCCAACTTCTAGTGTATGCCCAGCCCTATGGGCAATGGCATTCTCTAACAAATACTTACAACCATGGCCACCACTTCCGGTCTTGCAAGAAGAGGCAACTGCAGTTAGAGTTTGAGGGAGCCTTCGAGGAGTGGGAGTGAGCCATCACTGCAAATTAAATATTCCAAGAATTCAAAAAGGTATTGATTGAGAAAAAATAATCATCTATATTTATTCTAGTTGTTTTTATACAAATTTATCTAAACATAATTTTTTTAAAGATAAATATGTTATTTTATTTGTTTAGAAATTTGTTTACATTTGTAATATTGTACCATTTGTAAATTTTTTAGAGTAAATATGAATATTAACATAAAAATTAAATTAAATTTGTTTAAATAAATTTATACTTATTTTCCTTTTTTTTAAATAATTATTTGTTAATATGTTGGTTATATAAAGAAGGGCAAAGTGAGATTGCATTTTTGGAATTTTCGAATAATATAATAAGTCAGATATATTAATAAACCACAATCAATGTTAATTAAATTGTTGGGTCATTAAAAATTCATAATCAACTATACAAAATAATAATTTCAATATCAAAATTATACTTGAAAATAAAACAAAAATTCAACCTAAAATATATTACAAAAAAGAGCCATGATGTGAAAAGTTCCCACCTCATCAGTAGTTGTTATGCATTTGTTGTAGCAAATAAGAAAATGAGGCATGATTTATTTATATAATTTTTAATTGCTTGTTAAGAATAATATGAAATAGTCATAAGAGACTTTGTAACCAATTAGAATTTGTGTCAGTTTACCAATTCACAACATTCTTTATTATATGGTCAAGAATATATGTATATTATAAAAGGTGATTATTATTAGAAATGAGTTCGCAATAAAAAAGTATTGACATTTTAAGAGGTAATGAACAAGAACTTGTTTCCATAATTGCATAAGCATGATGTTTGAATAATTGCTATAATATAACAATGAAATCAATTGTGTAGGAAATGACTTTGAGGGATGATTAATTAGGAGGATAACCTTTGTTGTTACTCAATTATTAAACATTTACGTTAATGTTTCTTTCGAGTCGATGCGGCTTTTTCTTTAAGTATACATTATGTGATATGTCTATAACTACTAATGCGACGATTTCATACTTGATATATTTGTTTTTGTACTTATTAAATAGAAAATCAGATAGTGGTTAAATCCATATGGGCATTGTTTTGTTAAGGGATAACTAATAAGTGGCCCTTCAACCTTGTAAATCTTGGAGGATTTTTTCAGGTAGATTAATTTTTTACAAATAAACTCGTGTTCAATTATATGAGATTAATAAATAATTTCATCATGCATTGAATTTGTACGAGAACCTATTAATTTCTATCACATCCATTCTAAATCTAGGATACATAGCAATTCTAATTTTAAATATTTTAAAAATCAATTTTAATTGGTCATAAGACATGGAATTAGTCATTTCAAAACCAAAGGTCAATAAAACACTTCCAAAATTATAATTTCAGTAATTTGTAATTTTTTTAAATGATTGAAAATTTAAACATAAGAAAGAAGAATAAAATTTTGAATGTTGATTGGTTAGAAAATAAAAGTATTTAATTTGAGTGAATGGTATAGTATTTTATTGATATGAAGACAATTATTCATAAAACTCATTATAAGATGACTTAAACATATATGAATGAAACTACGAAGAATTAATAATCAAATAATAAAATTTAATGATAAAATTTGTACATAAAATTGATTTTTGATATAATATGAGGTTTAATATAACTTAAAATAGATATTAAATTTTCAAAATTTTAAAAAGAAATTGGGAAATATATGATTACAAAATATAAAGAATTATCAATAATTAAAATTTGTTATTTCATATATGTAAGGATATTTTTAATAATAAATGCAAGCTCTTTTCTAGATGTAATGTCATTAAATATAGTGTTAAATGTCATGTTTTCTATAGTTGTTTGGAAAAAATAAAAATAATGTTTACGGAATATGATCTCATAATAGTCATATCATTATAAAGTCACAAACAAATACAAAGATTAAAATGTGATTACGAATATAAAAAAATGTGTCAATTGAAAATCATTTTTCCATATATCCAATCAAATATTAATAGTAAATGAATGTTTTTATAAGATCAATGTTTTTAAATAGAATGCCAAATTACATGTTATTAATATTTGTTTGGAAAAAAAAAAAAATGTATAGAGGAATAAGACCTTAAAATGGTCATGTCATTATAAAGTAACCAATGCATATGAAGATAAATGATTTATTATATAATTATAATATTATAAACTCATATATTCATTATCCTAACATTAGAAATTTTGACTCTAGCAAAAATTTAAAAAAATGATTAGTCTAAAATTGTTTAATTAATAAAATAAGTTGAAAGATGTAATAACCTGCCAAAGTCAAAGAACTAATAAGATAAGGGAAATAGATCCAAAATCATGGTGGTATGAAAATACATTACAAAAATAAATGAGGAAAGGCCTCTATGTAAGGAATACTAGTGGATTCGAATGTGCATGGATAAATGGTGGCCACTCTTAGGCTTCGATCTAGGGAATCATTTCTTGGTAGAATAAATAACGAATCCGATGTGGAGTGGTATCAAAACATATTGTGTTCTTGTTTGGTCTAGAATCATCATTTTCCAAAATAGCTACCATAATAAGGGACCAAACACTAAGCACTAGCTATCACCACCTATGGTTGTGTACTTACGGGTATCCATAGCACCATTTGCATCAATATATATCCATCACAAGGTACAAAGGCTAGTCCATTTGCATCATACTTCATATGTGACAAGTTTATTCTATTCCATGCACACATTATTTACACTATACATCTAGTTACTTTCTCACTACTTCAAGTGTGACACACACAAGAGAAACCTAGAACGTAATTCCGCACACACGCAATACTACATTGGGTCTTAGATATAGTGCATCACTCAATTGTAATTCCACCATCAGTAGCAAATAAGGACAATCGACCCCTTAATATGCATCTATCTTTTTATGGGTTTAATGATTTTTCTAGTTTTTACAAGCAATTCCTTAATTTAAGGTTTACAATGACAATCAATAATCTAACTATGACATACATGCAAACAACAATGAAGGCTTCATGTCATCTATAAACTCAATGAAATTTGATTTAAGACTTCCTGCACAGACCAGGGAGCCTAGATTGTAGACCAGGGTACCTAAAGCACTCCAATCCCTTTTCCAGGTGCCCCAATCTAGCAAAATCACTCAGATCTACATTTTCTCGGGCTCCAAAGATTGCAACGGTCTCCCATTCCTATTCATCGGTATCCAGTGTGACATAGTACTATGACCTCTTCAAATCAGCTAAGGCTCTTTTAACTCTCTTTGATTAGGGTTTCTATATTTCATTACTTAGCTTTCTTAGGTTATTTCCTTCATTTACTTATTCCTTATTATAACACCCACAAATTTGATGAACCAACAAAGTCAAACCTCATTAATTAATTATGTTAAAATTATGGAATAATTTTTTTGTTTTAAAACGGTTGCATGTAAGGGATTAAATTTTAACTACATTCAATTTTATTTCCGTTAATAATTTCCACACATTCATGAATTAGGAAGAATTAGATTAATCATTAATTAATTTACCGAAATCCATCAAAAAGTTTAATCCTTTTCTAGGGCTTCCAATAATTTCTAATTAAAATACTCACTATCCTAATATCATTAGATTACCTCATTTAAATCCACTTAATATAATATAGGTTATTCCCTGATTTGGTTTACATTTATCTCCTATAATAACTTAACATTAATAATCTGTCATTTAATTCTTTAACCATTCCTTTTACTTTTAATTAATTTAATCCCTTTTGCTCACTATCAACTACCATGTACAAAATTTCTTAATTAATCTATACATCCCAACACAATTTATTTATTTATTAGCATGTATCAAAAATGTCACAACTTGACCTAACCACTAAGTGGCCCCATTCAACCGATACCCATAATTGTTATTTACATCTCAATCCAAGAAAAAGCTAACAACTTAAGTGTTGTAGGATCCATTCCCAACCATTGGATTGGATCTAGGTTTCCCTAAAAATCCTTATGAGATTCATTTTATTTCTTTTTTCTTGCCCTATTCTATCCATTTGCACATTTCAACTTTTGCAGGTTGAAGGGTTTTCTCAACTCCATTATTTTTGTATTATTATTATTATATTAAAGGGGACAACTACACTAGTTGGGTTATGGAATTTTGTATGCATTTGTTAACTTCATATATGTTTATATTTGTAGGTATTGGGGATATATATATATATATATATATATATATATATATATATATATATATATATATATATATATATATATATATATATATATATATATATATATATAAGTGGGTTCATCCCGCCTATGCAAACCTAGTCACATTTTCTTATATGATAGTTTGGTATATATATGTGGGGTGGGGGATGCCACCCCCAACCCACTTAGTTTTTTTATATGTATAAAAACATTACTCTAAAATATATACTGTGGCCACCAAGAAAATGAGCTATTATGCGAGCAACATGATTCCGATCCCCAAGCTCTGATACCATGTCGGAGGAATGAAGAATCTCTGGAGAGAATATGTGAGCATCAAAACATTGCACTTAACCGTAAAATGATGTAGCTTCAAGATCGAAGAAAAAATCACCCATGAGAGCAATGTGTATGCATTAAGGGGAAAATGGCTCAAATCCCATACTCTATTCCAATCCATTGCTTAAGATGAAAGGTGTACATATAGTAGTGGGGTGTGTAACTCCCCAAACAATTTAACCATTAAGAGGTGGGATTTACATTCCCCTGAATAGCTGGTAAAATGTAACTCTTATGATGCTTTATGACACATGTAAGGCCATAATGACACCTTATGACACCTAAACATGATGAATCACCTATGTGGAGGAATCTGTGTACTTAATATATGCGCATGGTAAATATCCTACACCAACACCCCCGAAGTATAGCTTAGGTGAACACATAGATGAAAACAAGAAGAAGTGGGTCCCGACAACAAGCCTAATGAGTTACCCATAGAAAAGAAACTCTTGAAAAGTGGAGTAAAAGGAGAAAACCCAATGGGAAAAACTCCCCCAAAAAGAGAGACAAGTCCACTTTCTAATCTAAGAAAGATGCCACAGATGGGTCTCGGCCACATACGAGCCTATAAAGGTACCCATGTACAAAGAGGCAATCTCTCGGAAAGAAGAAGAAGAGAGAAGAAGAGGGAGATGAGAGGAATGAAAAAGATGCCATTGACGGATCTAAACTCTACATCTCTAGGAGGTCTCCTAGAAGAATGTTGATGATGAGATCCTCTTCCTCTTGACTGAAAAAGAGCCACCTACATAGAATTGTGTGCCTACCCTTATGAAGGAAAAAATTGGAGTGCTAGAATTCTACCCACTCCGAAAAGGAAACTAAAGGCGTGAGCATGAAGAACTCGAGTGTGGTCCACGAAAGTGTGACATAGGTCTAGCAAGTGAGTGAGAAGGAATTGAAGGTAATGTCACCGGTGAAGAACTTTTTGAGTATGAAGGGTGAAAACATTTAGAAATGAAGTCCAACTGATGTAAAGGCAAAAAAACATCCCCACAACAAAAATGGATCCACAAGCAAGGGTGGATCAATTAAGGTTTCCTTCGCGAGTGGGAAGACTTCCAAAGACGTCATTTCTGTCCTTCCTAAGGATAGGCAATACGATGTGGGTGGCTCTTCTTCGCCTAGACATAGAGGATATCGTCATCGAAATTATTTTGGGAGTCCTCCTAAAGTTGCAGAGTTTAGATCTATCCATGGCATCTTCTACATTTGTCTGGTCTCCCTCTTCTTCTCTCTTCTTCTTCTTTCGAGAGAGTGCCTCTTTGTACATGGGTACCTTTACACGCTCATCTATGGGTGGGACCCATCATTGGCATATTTCTTAGATTACAGAGTGGACTTGTGTTTCTTTTGGGGTGAGGTTTTCCCACTGGGTTTTCTCCTTTTACTCCACTTTTTGTGAGTTTCTTATATGTGGGTACATCACCAAGCTTTGTGTTCTAACCCATTTCTCATTTCTAACTTGCCGACTCATCCTAAGTTATGATGAAGGGGGTGTTAGTGTAGGTTTCTTCACTTATTTAGTGTTATTCCACCTTACTAGGTGACTCATCTCACTTATGTGGACATGGATCTAGGTGTCATCTTAGTTATGACATATTCCCTTAAGAAATTTGTCATATGTGTAAGTGTGTCATAGGAGTTACATTCCCATTTGGGAAAGTAACTCCTCTTCTCCATTATGGAGCAATCTTCTCTTACATGGGAGTTACACATTCACTCCCCTATATGTACACCACCTCTTTTGATCTATTATAAGCCAAGCGAAGAAATTCCATTCTACTCCATTTTTTAATCTTGAGCTCTCATATGCATGCACGTTGCTTTACAAATCTTTCTTTCTTTAATCTTGCAACTCCTACACTTTGGTGATGTGTAAATATTCAATGCAGGTGAATTCCTTCCAAGTATTTGTCATCAAAATGTTGCACTCAACCAAGCTTTGATACCATATCAAGGGAATGATGAATATCTGGAGGGAATCCGTGAGCATCAAAACATTTCACTCAACCGTAAAATGATGTAGCTTCAAGATCGAAGTAAGAAATCATCCATGAGAGAAATATGCATGCAACAAGGGAAAAACGACTCAAATCCCATACTCTATTCTATTCCATTGCTTAAGATGAAAGGTGTACATATAGTAATGGGGTGTATAAGTCCCCCACAAATGAAGCCATCAAGAGGTGGGAATTACATTCTGGGATAGCCTGGTCAAATGTAACTCCTATGACGCTCTATGACGCGTATAAGGCCATAATGACACCCTATGACACCTAAGAATGGTGAATCACCTATGTGGAGGAATCCCATGTACTTAAGATATGTTCATGGTAATTATCCTACACCAACAAAAATACACGGGCGATCCCCTAATTGCTAAGTTTTTTTTTTTTTTCAAGTTCATTTATTATTTATTATTATATATAATGAAAGTCTACAATATATAATATATCTTATTTAATATATGTATATATACATTTATACAAATATATATATATATATATATATATATATATATATATAGGCTTACATCAATTAATTTACAAAGTTTGATACATATAACCATGGTGCTGAAATTTCACTAGTTTGATACTATTGGAAGATGATATAAAATATAAAAGAACTAATTAATTGCAAGTTAATTTTTTTGTTAACCAATATTGCGAAGAGAAAATAAAAAAGAACAATTTACACACTTCCAAATAATTTTGATGCAAGATGAACATTCCCAAACAAAGCAATAACATACAAATCTCTTGATAAAGTTGCAGATTTACAAGAATCATATTCCCACTTAAAAATGCTTCCACAATCTCTCTTTTTCTTCACCTATTACTTTACAAATCTAACAAATAAATTTCATATTTAAAAGGGATCCATAAAAATGGAATTTACTTAAAATTCTAGTTGAAAAAGCCTCCCAAAACATGGGAGCAACATGTAACTTTTTTCAAGGTAGCTCTCTTTCTAACCATACATATTTTACAAATCATTTTCCTAACAAGTTTGGGATAATACATCTGCAATGGTCCCATTTTACAATATAATTTCCATATACTCCACTCAAGGAGGAAACAACACTAAAATATCACAACTCTTTCTCTTTCTTTGTTTCATACACAACAACTCCATGCAAGACTTCACTTGATCTCCATCCAAAATATACATCTTCTCATTTCAACAACACTAAAGGGGGACTAGGCAACGCTCTCCTCCAAACCATACTCCAATGAGGAGGAGAATCCATCCTCATTGGCCCCAAGCCCCAACAATAGAGCAATAGAGGATATTAAGTAACAATGGAAACATCAAAAGGGCTTCAACTTTACAACACTCATGTCAAGACTACATGCAATACATTCAAACACTAAAACACAATAGCACAATAGACACATCTCAATATATAGGCTTATAATCTAAGCTAACGGAGAATAGAATAATGGGAACCATCTCCTTTTATCTCCCAAATGAGTTAGGGGTTCCACCCAAAATACCTCCAAGTGCACATCCATCTTCTCATCATATCCCTTTTCCCTCCCAATGCAAAATACACAAAGTATAGCAATTTATCCTTTTCTCTCCCCATAGGTGGAACTCCTACTCATACTCCCTCCACAATGCCTCACAATTTCCTTTTCCCTCCCAAAATGGTCCCATTTTATTTCTCCCACTCCTTACTTAAGGCAAAAATATACCCAACCCAAAAAAATCACAACATACAACCATTCATATGAAAACTAAACAAATACGTAATTGAAAAATATTGGTATAAACCCTACCTTTCCATCACAAGATTTGAAAATCTTCAACAAGATTCAACTCTTCCAACAATTTTTTTCCCAAAATCAATCTCCCAAGAATCTCTAAGCTATTTTAAAAATATGTGTGTAAATGAAAATGAGTAACCCCGAAAACTTCAACTCAACATCAATAAATAGAAGGATGAGGAGAGGAGGGTGAGTTGGCTCCATGTAGGATGCCACATTACTTCTCCTCAAATCGACATCACCCATTCAAAAATAACAATTAAAGGGAATAAATTAGTGGGTGAGGATATGATAATTTCCTTCCACACACAAACTCTCACTCCAAACCTCCAAGGAAAAAAAAATCATGTAATAAAGTGCAATAAATTTCACCTTTTACCTTCCCAATCACATAACGAGATCTAATTTTGACCTCTTACCCCATAGGTATAGTTGATAGGTGAATTGAGGAGGTGTGGGACAAGCTTAACTTGTCCCAAAAATCTCCAAAAGTGGCTCGAAAGTCGAATTCGGGATTTGAGGGATGGATTGAGTGTACACATATAAATAAATTAAAAGATCACTCAAATTAAAGGATCTCAAGGACCATATAACACCAATTAAATGTCTTTTTGATACATTATTAATAAATTTCTTAACAAAATTAATCAACTATAACAAAACACATGAACTAACAATATTAAAGTGGAGATGCAGCATAATAAAATAATTCACATACTCAAAAAAATAGCTAAAATAAAAAGGGAAAAGTAACATATAACCCATGGTGAAATTTTGAGGTCATACTCCCATGGGGACATCCTAACAACTCAATAAGAACACAAAAAGATGTTATCACCGAATCACAACACCCTTATGTTTATACAAGTGCATATACTTGAACTCACGGTGTGATTGGATAACATGGGTACTATCTCCAAGTTGTGGGACTTGCTACTTGAGATAGACCTCCGAGAAAGGCTGGTTCTTACTCCTAAACTACCTGCCGCAATCTACTCTAATGCAGGGAAAACTAACTATTCTAATCTAAATTTCCAAGGGACCAGGGAGAGAGAATGCATGAAATGAAAGCCTACACTAAAGCGGTGATACACCAGAAAAGGAGGATGTGAGAGTAGTCTCCAAAAGCGTGAAATACAGAAGCAAAGTGCACACTAGAAGAGGTGATGACAGTTCTCCGTAATCTAGCAAAATGCATTCATAACAATATTCCAAGCATACACAACGATAATAGATCCCTGCAAGAACATAATAATAGACACAATATTCTTGTATAAAGATTAAAGGGGCAAGAAGAATGCAAGAAAACACAGCAGGGGAAGATACATCCACAAACTGATATTTTATTGCTTCATGATATGCACAGTTCAATCTATTACAAGATAAGGGCCTGGATCACCATGCAAGGAGTCCACTACAAGGGCCTATAGCACATTGGCTTCAAAAAGCAATTTTTTTGACAGAGCTTTGCTATCTGAAAACTCCCCCTTACAATGAGCCCAACACTCCAATTTATAGAAAAATGAGAAGGGAAAGAGAAGGGAAAATGGAAATCCTGAAATATGTCCTTCAACCACCTGTAAGAGGCATTAAATGGAGTAAAATGATTATATATTACTTGTAAAAGGCTCCCCATACTATCCTAGGTGTTGCAGCAGAGAAAGAATGATGACCATGCCTCTTAATTTTACTCCCAACCACAAAATGAAACACTGTTATGAACCCAGACACGTTTTCTAAAAAATATTGACCAATTTCTCATCAAATCTAGAATTTCTTGATTTTTGTGCATCAAGCTTGGAGCCACGATTCCAACGGTACCAATTTTGTGTGATTTCGTTGAGAAATACAAAAGTTATGGCCTTCTCGAGCGGGCGGCTATTTTGGGTCGGCAGTGTTTTCTATCATTCGACGGGAATGAGCATTAACCGATTTGGATCCGAATATGTTTTTCTTAGTTAAATATATATAACCTCATTAAAAATAAGAAATCCAGTTTTTGTGGCGTAGAGGACGTCGCTCGTTCCAGAAAGTCCAATTTTATGAAAATCGGAGCTCAAGTCAAAAGTTATGGCTGTTTGAAGTTTTCGGGTCAAACGTTGACTTTTCTTCTTTGCCTTAAGCCACTTTGGCTTTTCGCGCCCCACGCGTATCTTTGTCCTGGCTGTCCTGCACGAAAATCTCTTATTTCATCTCCCTTGTTCTTGTTTGCGGTGAAGACACGTGGCGAGATTCCATTCACTCTCATCTCTTTCGGCTTTTCGCGTCCTCCGCTTAATTTTGGCCCGGATGTCTGAAACTATCTCGGATGAAAGTCTCTGTTTTTGACCGAATTGGCTGGTTCGCGTCCTCCGCGTACTTTTGGCCCAGATGTCCCAAACTGTCTCGGACGAAAGTCTCCTGTTTCGGCTGAATCGGCCGGTTCGTGTCCTTCGCGTACTTTTTTCCCGACTGCTCCACGTACTGCGTGGACTCGCTCAGTGAATTTTCAGCCGATTCACGTCCCAACATCCCAACTATCCCGTAGATCGCTGGACTAGGACTTAGCCGATTTTCTTCATTTTTTCGGCCCCAAGCTTGGTTTTTTGCAATTTTTCACCTTTTCTAACTCGTTGGGTTTTCTTCTTGGATGGGAGAGTTAGAAGGAAGCCGAGGGCACCCCAAAAACAAGATTTCGGGCCTTAAATCAATCTATTTGCTTGGGACTAGAGAATTTGATGCATGTTATCAAAATTACCTTGAGGGGTGAATTTTGGATAACAATAGACATGACACAAAGTTTCCAAGGTGACCCTATTTCAAATGCCCAATATTCCTTGATTGTTGGTCTCCTAACCTGTTAGGAATTAATAATATCTAATGTAGAATAATTCCTCTAATCACAATAATAAGAAGTATGAATAGAATTATAGAAATGAAAAATACACAACACGAAGATAATATTTAACACGGTTCACCCAATGTGGGCTACATCCACCAAGAACGATTGCTTAGATTTTATTACAAGCCAACAGCCTTCACAATTACAATAATCGATCTTGTTTGGAGCTTCGCTAAACAAACCCTCCCGATTCGCACTTAAATTCACACACACTATTCACCTTCACAAAAAACACTCATGTAAATCCTATTGTATGTCCATCTATTTATAAGTACATCAATAGGTAGTGAAGAGGCGGTTTTAAAAAAATGGGTACCGAAAAACCATGGGCCCAAAAACCAACCCATAACGATTACCCATTACCCATGGGTTAATAAAATGTCCATGAAAATTTTCTTTGGGGGCTTCACCGCCGAACCTCCTTCACCCACTCACAAAGAGTGGGACCGCCGTAAAAATATCCGAGTGGAACACATGGAAGGCGTACTCAAACTCTAACATGAAAAGAGGCTCCACAAACATAACACTAACCCCTTCTTTTTTTTATGATATAATTCTCTGCAAACAATGAAACAATACCCCTTCGGCCTCCGTGTCATATCAATACGTCATGAAAATAAAATGCATATAACACATCTATCATATAATCCTCATCATACATCAAGCAATAAACACACATATACATATGTATCAATTGACATCATCATATTCATAAATAAATCATCACCAAAGTTAGGAAATTCTATCAATTATTTACAATTTCTTAACATTTCAATTCTACTATAATCAATAATTTACAATTATCAATAATCTAATTCACATTCTACGACAACCATGTAATTCCCTACATTTAATGTAACTCATTCCTACTAGATACACTCAATAGCATATTACCGATCCCTAATATCATCACATTATTAATAATTTATGATATCAAATAAATCACATGGTTAGTCCAGTAATCTGAGTACAATTTTCATTTTCAAGCATTCCAAAATGTTAGCATAAAACAAAATAATACTAAGTCATCATCAAGTACTGAAAGATATATCTATGTTCGCTAGGAGTCCATACAATCCACAAGGTGAGTCACAACATATTGATAATCAAAATGTCCATGTCTCTAATAAACCATAATTAAGATCAAAGTAAAAAAATTCTGAAGAAGAGTGGGCATTACATCCCCCTCTCCTTAAACATGGCTTTCTCTTGGAAGTCACGAAATAGGTCGGGAAATAAGACATACAAAATTTCAGAATAATCTCTATGATTTTAACCAAGATACAAAAAGAACATTTAAACAAGAAATTTTTATGGAATCCCAAAGTGAATGATAACTATGGTCCAAGGACAAGGAAAAATTCATGTAGATAGAGTGTCCAAGTAGCCACACATGGATACAATAGACGCTAATAAGGATAAGAATTACACTTAGGTTGAATTACACTTCAATGTTCATTATTTTAGATGAGCTTAAAAACTTCCAATAATGGACTTCAATTTTGCATGAGAAAACGCACCTACTCATAGGAATAACAAATTCAGACCACTCAAGACGAGGTTTGACAATGAGGAAGACATCTAATTTTAACAAAAGTGTCTACAATGATGAATACTATTCATTAGAATTACTTAATAAGATACTGAAGTGCCCACTTAACTTTTCATGGTGATACTAATCATACTCTTTGCCAAAAGGTTTCCCATAACTTTGATTTTGTACACAAGTACTATAACATACAATCATTAGTCCTAATTTTAGCAAACCCTATCAATTAGACAATATTTCAATTTTTCCCTTTTCCATATATGTAATCTTAGCCCATACTATCATATCAACACAAGAGATACCATTCACTTTATATATATTCCTTTTTATTAATTTTAGCCTCGCCCTAGTTATGAGAATCTTAAAATGATCACAAGTTTATTATTATAATAAAAAGAAACATTCGATCGAGCTAGAAGAAAATAGGAAATAGGAGAGGTCCAAATAACAATTTATGAAAGCACCACATGTAACATTCCTTTATACACTTATGAAAATAACTGCGCCTTCTTCTCCCCAAGGACAAGGGGGAAAACATCATATTTCCTAAATGAAGAAAAATTCTAAAAATTTTCCACATCATTAACATATGTTGCTTGATCTTGCTAATAAGTCTAGGTCACCAATGACCTATTCCAAACAAAAGAATGGTTCCTCACATGAAACTAGAGATATTGACTCACTCTTAAAGACCACAAACATACACCTATCGATTATAAGAGGAAAAATGGGTATGACATCTGAAAGGCTCCATCAAGGAGGATTACACACATTTATGTTCAAGGAGTAAACACAACTAGAACACATCACTATCAACAAGGTACTCCATTATTCGTAATATGTGATCGATTTTTTTAAAGGTTCAAATAGTTGTCACCTTTGGCATGATGGAACGTAGGGTCCATCAATATGGACATAACAATTAATCCATTCTACAAGGTGATAAAATCCTTATGTATACTTCTAGAAAAAATTTATACAACTAGTGAGAGGTCCAAAAATGAACTATCATATACTTGTGCTATAAATATTATACATATGTTTATTGTTTTTTGTATGAAAATGGGGTATAATAATTTTATTATAATGGCTTCAACTTTTGAGTTCATTACAAGATTCACAATAATTTTTATACTTTTCTAACATTGAAACTATTTATTCTTTCATGCTTTATGGTTCTAGTATTATATCGCATACTAATTTTCATAAAAGAACATGATAAATTTACAATGATAACATAATACATGCTATGTTAGGGCTAGATATATATATTTGATACATTTTTTTGAATAAAATTTCGATATTATTTATAACTCCCAAAATCTTAAGATGAAAATTGAGGTTCAATACTCCTACAATATCTCAAGGGAACCTTTCAATTAGTTCAAATTTTTAGATTATGTCCTTCATAATTTTAGGGCATACAATAACAATTTTATACAATCAAGGTTATATATTTATACATTCTACTTGTGTTTAATCCCATAAATTTATCTATTCCACATTCTAAATTATAAGACACAAGTTCTAATTATGTTTGCTAAGCATATTTCTTATTGGTTTCCTAATTAATGCACTCGTTAAGGATCATCATCAATGTTGGCAGATTATCTCACCATTTTGTATAGGAGGGAAATTTATTATTTCTACTTCTAGGGAAATATAGGTAGTTTCTTTGATATTCTTATCATAGTTTTATTTCTTCTGTTAAATCACAAGGTTAGAGTAGGGAACTATTTTCCTAATGTCCCAATTTATTTATTAAGTTTTGAAAGTCGAAGCCTCCTAATTAGAGACCCAATATGTTCAATTTTGTCACTTTACCAATTGAATTTTAATGAGTAACAAGAGAAACGCTTACCACATTATTAAGGTCATAAAAACAAGAGGTCATTAATCAAAATGGAACACACAAACTCTAAAATATTTTTCCCAAAGTTACATGCATCACCTACCGATGCATTCCAGATGGGTCTCCACAAGTATCAATAAGAGATATGATAAAGATGTTCATTGAGAAGTTATAAATTTGATTTTATGATTTTAAGATGTTTAGGTCAATGTGAGGAAAAAAATATTTACGGTTTATGCTCAATATAGGTTCACTATATAAGAGAGAGTTTCCAAACAAAACTTATACTTCCATAATATACCATAAACTAGGAAATCAGAGTGACAAGGGGGAAATCACCCCATAGACACCACACTTCCTCACCATGAGGACATTAAAATAACAAGAAGGCAATCAACTAATTTACTCAATATAGATTTTTAAGGCAAATAGCATGATATAAACACACCAAGGTCAGAAACTTAAGACTTACAAAACCAAAATCTCTAAGCACAAGCTCAAAAGAAGCCTAAGGTACCCATATCTATCTAAACACAACTCGATACTAATGTCTCATAAAGCGGTGTATGAAAAATAAAGAAAGAGATTTAGGTAAGGGTATATCTATCTATGCTCCTCAAGATCACGGAAATCATACTTATTTAAGCACAAAGATCTAAGGAGCTTAACTATAACCTTATTTATCCAGAGGATTTATAGTTCAAAATGGTGACATTTTCTTAATTAGCACAAGAACCAAGTTAGGACTCCGAAAACCTAAAATTATCCAAGAGTTAATTCGTTAAAAAAAAATCCCTTAATTTCATATGGAGTGTCACATCCATCCTAATAATAAACAAAACTCATACTAGAGTGAAACAATATCATGATCATTATCAAATCGCTAACTATATTGCATGATAGGGGAACCCTCCTTCGGAAAGTTTATTAAAAAAGGGTTTACTCCAAGGTCTTAAACACATTAATCCCCATCACTCCACAACCAAAAGCACGACTCGAAGTACCAAGGAAAAAAGTAAAGACTCTTAGGTGTACCCCCAAGATGAGATAACATAATACAACATAATACAACCAAATCATCATAGACAAGAATAAAACCACATAACATTCAAGGAGAACAAGCTCTGAGTTACCAAACAAAATAAAATCCAAAAATATCGACAATCAAAGAAATGGCTAAGTAGCCATATTTCAATCCTTAAAGAAAATATCACAATAAGAAAATAATAATAAGAAGAAGCTCGAGCTTCTCAACAAATCATTAAAATAAAATGTTGGTCCTTGATAAAAGATTTAAGTTTACAAATATAAACACATGAAATATCCACATCACAATCACTTCACAGCCCTTCATGGCTACCGGTAGGGGTACTCTATATCGCACACACATCTCAAAATAAACATACAAAATAGATCTACTATGACATCATGTCATGATATCTACTTTCCCATATGGAAATTAAGTCCTTAAAGCGACAACACCCACCCTGTCACCCCAAAAACCTTATCTCGAGTAGTAGTTCCACTTTAACAGAGCAGGTAGACTCCCAAGAGCGATAACTTTTACTCCACATCTCCATTTGAATTTGTTCAAAAGGTGTCGAAACATTAATAAGTGTAAAATGTGGTGAAGGAATGAAAAAAATTGTTTAGCAAGAAGGTTTCTCCCCTAGAAACCTCACGAAAAGGATATAAAATATAATTTTCACAAAGGCTAACTAAAAATAGTAATTTTTTTATTGTTATTATTATTTTAATCTAAGAGGTTCAAGTGTTTGAACATCCATTACGATACCAAGTGTAACAATGACAATTTTGACGCACTAAATAAGTCAAACCTCATTAATTAATTATGTTAAAATTACGAGTATGTTTTTAAATGATTGAAAGAGATTAAACATTAATTTCATTAAATTTTATTTCTTGTTAATAATTTCAACACATCCGTGAAGTAAGCGAAATTAGGTTAACAGATAAAGTTAATTAATTTTCCAAAATCCATCTAAAAAATTAATCGCTTTTTCGGGGTTTCAAATAATTTCTAATTAAAATGCTAACTATCTTCATATCATTAGTTTACCTCATTTAAATCCAATTAATATAATGTAGGCTATTCCCCGAGGTTGTTTACATTTATCTCCTATATTAACTTAACATTAATACCTATCATTTAATTATTTAACCATTCATTTTACTTTTAATTACTTTAATCCCTTTTATTGAATATCAACTACCATGTACAAAATTTCTAAACTAATCTATATATCCCAAAGAAATTTATTTATTTATTACCCTATATGAAAAAGGTCACAACTTCACCTAACCTCTAAGTTGCCCCATTAAACCAATGCCCATAATTTTTATTTAAATCCCATTCCCATAAAAAAGCCAACAACTTAAAAGTTGTATGATCCATTCCAAACCATTGGATTAGATCTATTTGCGCCCTTAGATCTAGGTTGCCCTAAAATCCTATTGAGCTTCCCTTTTATTCTTTTTCTTTCCCTATAATATTCATTTGAACATTTCCTCTATTGTAGGTTGAAGGTGGAGGCCATGGAGGGTATGAAAGCTATCACAGGTTTTCTCAATTCCATTATTTTTGTAATATTTTTGTTTTTATTAAAGTGGATAACTACCCTAGTCCGGTTATGGAATTGTTTCCCCATTGTTTTCCTTAGATCTATTAATATTTACAGTATTTTGGGTGTATATATATATATAAACAAAAAAGTACATTGTGGTTGTATGAGCAATCTCGCGGCCCAAATAGATACGAAAGCTTAAAATAAGTGATTATATATATAAATAATACTAATATTTACCAAACTAGGATTGTAAGTTGGTTCAACCCACCATTGCAAACTTGGTCGCATTTGTTTATATGTTGGTTTGGTATGTATGTAGTGTGGGGGCGTCAACCCCACCTCTTCCATTGTTTAATATATAATGGTTGGGGTTGGGCGCCCGCCCCCCCGCCCCCCCCGCCCTAATTAGTTTTCTTTAATATGTATAAAAACATTACTCCAAAATCTATCCAATGCCCACTAGGAAAATGCATAGGCCAGTTCCCTAATTGCTAAGTTTTAATTTTTTGAATTATATAATATATATATATATATATATATATATATATATATATATGTATGTATGTATGTATGTATGTATGTATGTATGTATGTATGTATGCATAGATACATATTTTCAATAGGATATATTATATATTATACTATAGACTTTCATTTACATATTAACAAGATATATATATTTGTGTGTGTGTGTGTTTGTACTAATTTTTTTAATTCATTCTTAACCGTTTATTTAGGAAATATTATCCATTTTTATAACAAGATATAAAGCTTAAAATATATCAAATTTTTATAACCACTCATACATAATAAAATTTGATGGAGTTATTAGGTATATTTTGAAGGAAATTCAATGTAACGAAGGAGTATATTTTTATTGATTCAAATATATAGAGAGAGGCTTACGTCAATTAATTTACAAGGTTTGATACATATAACCATGGTACTAAAATTTCACTAGTTCTCCATTCATCGGAAGATGATACAAAATATAAACACAAATTAAATGCAAGTTCATTTTTTTTTGTTAACCAATATTGCCAAGAATAATTTATACAATTCCAAATAATTTCAATGCGGGATGAACGCTCCAAAAGTGCAATAGCATATAAATCTCTTGATAAAGTTGCAGATTTAAAAGAGTCACATTCCCAGTTAAAAGTTCTCCCAAAATATCTCTTTTTACTTCACCAATTACTTCACAAATCTAACCAATACATTTCAGATTCAAAAGGGATCCATAACAATGGAATTTGTTTAAAATACAAGTTGAAAAAGCCTCCCAAAACATGGGAGCAACATGTAAAAATTTTACAAGGTAGCTCTCAATCTAACCATACATATTTTACAATTAATTTTTACAACAAGTTTACGATAATACATCTGCAAGAGTCCCATTTTACAATATAATTCCCATACACTCCACTCAAGGAGGAAACAACACTAAAATATCACAACTTTTTCTCTTTCTTGGGTTTATACACAACAACTCCATGCAAGACTTCACTTCAGCTCCATCTAAAATCTACATCTTCTCATTTCAACAAAAGAAGGGGGAGTAGGAAACTCTCTACTCCCAACCACACTCTAATGAGGAAGAGAATCCATCTTCCTCCATGGACCCCGAGCCCCAAAAATAGAGCAACAAAGGATATTAAGAAACCATGGCAACATCAAAAGGGATTCAACATTACACCACTCATGTGAACACTACATGCAATACATTCAAAGCACCAAAACACACATCTCAACATATAGGCTTATAATTTGAAGCCAAGGGAGAATAGAATAATGGGAACCATCTCCTTTTATCTCCCAAATGAGTTAGGGGTTCCACCCAAAATACCTCCAAGTGCACATCCAACTTCTCAACATATCCCTTTTCCCTCCCAATGCAAAATACACAAAGTATAGCAATTTTTCCTTTTCTCTCCCCATAGGTGGAACTCCCTACTCATACTCCCTCCAAAATGCCTCAAAATTTCCTTTTCCATCCCAAAATAGTGTATCATTTAATTTCTCCCACTCCTCAAGGAAAAAATCCACCCAACCCAAAAAAATCACAACATACAACCATTCATTTGTAAAACACACAAACAAGTAATTGAAAAACAAGGGTATAGACCCTACCTTGCCATCACAAGCTTCCACAATCTTCAACAAGCTTCAACTCCTCCAAACCAAACAATTCTCCCAAAAGCAATCTCCAAAAATCTCCAAGTAATAAATCCAAGAAATTTCAAAAGAACAAGTGTGCAAATGAAAATGAGTAACCCCAAAACTTCAACACAACATCAATAAATAGAAAGATGAGGAGAGGAGGGTGAGGTGGCTCCATGTAGGATGCCACATCACTTCTCCTCAACTCCACATCACCTAGTCAAGCATAAAAATAAAAGCTAATAAATTTTTGGGTGAGGATATGATAATTTCCTTCCACACACAAACTCTCACTTCATATCTGTAAGGACAAAAATAAAATATCATGTAAGAAAGTACAAAAAAATTCACCTTTTACCTTCGAAATAACAGAATGGGGTATAATTTTGACCCCTTACCCCATAGGTATAGTTGGTAGATGAATTTAAGAGGTGTGGGACAAGCTTAACTTGTCCCCAAAGCCTCCAAAAATGGCTCGAAAATCAAATTTCGGGATTTGAGGGATGGGTTGAGTGTGTTATTTCACAAACAAGGATGAAAGCCTGTATATTTTATTAATGTGAAATTTATTAGCCATTACAATAAAGTGCTACAATATTTATACATATTGGACACCAATGTGCTGAAAAACAAATATGTTGCCTGAGGTAAAACCATACTCACAATCGCTTCCAATAATACATCCAGAAGCATATAAATTGTTATAATAATTGTAAAAATTATCTCTATGAAACAAAAAGAAAAATATGGTTTCAAACCATATAACAAAATACAATTATAATATGGTTTATAATATAACCATATAATACTATTATTTAATTAATTAAATTAATTAAATAATTAATCATATAATGGATAATTAATTTATTCTAACATTTCCCCCCTTAATTGTGCATTGTCTCAAGGGATGAGGAGAGGAACTCTTTGAACAAATCGAACTTGTCATGTGCGAGTGACTTTGTGAAGATGTCAACTGTTGGAAAATATTAAATCTCGATGTTGTGCTTTAACACATGTTCGCGTATGAAATGAACCTATACCTCAATGTGCTTTGTTCTCTCATGAAAAACTCGATTGCAAAAAAGTTTGAGAACACCTTCATTGTCAACATACATGGTGGTCGGTTTGTCCAAAGTGGTATTCTAAGTCCTTCCAAGATATGACGTAGCCAAATTGCTTCACGAAGCGTCTCTCGTAGAACGATACTTAGCTTCGTGGAAGAGCGAGAAACGAAGTGTTGTTTCTTACTTCTTGATGATATTGGTCTAGATCCCATAAAGAATACAAACCTAGAAGTGGATTTTCTATCATCAATGTTACCTACATGATCTGAATCCAAATATCCATTCAAGAAGAAGTTGTTATTCTTCTTGTATTCTAGACCAAGATCCACTGATCCTTTAAGATATCTCAAAATGTGCCTTGTTGCTTTCCAATGACAAACTTTGGGTTCCTGCATGAACTTGGATAGATAGCTCACTACAAAGCTGATATCTGGTCTAGTGTAGGTCAGGTAAATGAGACTCCCAATCAGCTACCGATAGAGAGTGGAACTTACCTCAGGAGATGGATCTGAATGAGATAACTGTAATATGTTCTCTCGTAGGTGTAGCAAATGCTTTGTGCCATCCATCATCCTAAACTTCTCAAGTGTTGTATTGGCATATTTCATCTTAGATACAAAAGTGTGATTCTCTTTCGCCATACTTCCAATCCAAGACAAGTAATGCATCAGCCCAAGATCAATCATGTCGAATGATCGATTAAGATCTTTCTTCATTACATCAATCATCCTCACCGAACTACCGGTGATGACTAGATCGTCAACATAGACAACAACAATCACCATCTCGCCCCTTGATTTTTTAGGTAGAGATTGGGATCGTATGTATTTCTGACAAATCCATGTTATACAAGATGCTCATCAATCTTGATGTATGTGCCCGAGGTGCCTGTTTGAGGCCATACAAAGATTTCCGAGTCCGCATACCTTTGCTTCTTGACCGGATACTACATATCCCTCAAGGTTGAGTCATGTAGACTTCTTCTTGTAAATATATATTTAGGAAGGCACTTTTTACATCCTTTTGGTGGACTTTCCATCCAAACTGAGCAGCTAGAGCAAAAATCATCCTAATTGTTTTGATCTTAGGTATGGGAGCAAATGTCTCATCATAGTCAATGCCTTCTTTTTGTGTATACCCCTTTGCTACAAGTCTTGATTTATACTTTTCCACTGTCCCATCTGCTTTGTACATTGTTTTAAATATACATCTTCATCCAATGGGTTTCTTCCCTGCTGGAAGATCGATAAGCTTTCAAGTGTTATTCTTCATCACTGATTGATATTTAGAATCCATGGCATCTTTCCAAGCTTTTGACTTTAGGGTTTCTTGGACTGTTGAGGGCTCATCTAATTTAATAACTCTACTCATCAAGGAAAATTTAACTTCTTCTCTTGCTTTACTGTGAGTCTGTGGTCCAGGGGTGGATGTATCCGGTGGAGCATCCATTCTTGCATCTCGTAATGTACTTGTACACCATTTAGGCATACGCTGAACTGTTCCCATGGGTCGTGGTTCTATCTGATCAACACCATCATCCCCATCATCACTTTCATCTTCTGAGGGAACATCAGCTTCAATTTTTACAAGTGAAAAATCTACATCTTGTGAGTTTGGAGGAGTCTCTGCTTCCTTCTTCTCGAAAAACTCAACATCTCTACTGGTGTAGAATTTTTGGTCTTAGGATCCATCAATCTATATCCAAGAGTCTCTTCACTGTACCCAATGAAGATGAGTTTTTGTGACTTCATGTCCAATTTCTTTATGTTTTGTTTGGGTATGTGGATGTTTTCTTTTGCACCTGAATAATCTGAGGTGTGCAATAGATGGTTTCTTATTTGACCATGCTTCTTGTGGTGTTATTCCATCAAGAGCAGTTATGGGTGCTCTATTCAAAAAATACATTGTTTTCTTTGCTGCTTCTTCCCAGAATGTCTTTACAAGTCTTAAATCATCGATCATGCATCACACCATTTCCATGATAGTATAATTTCTTCTCTCAACAACACCATTTTGCTGCGGTGTGTGTGGAGGAGGCATTTTTCGACGAATCTCGTGAGTTTGTAGGTAGTCTCTGAAATGATCACTGGTGAATTCCCCCCTCTATCTAAGTGGAGAGTTCTGATGTGATGACTAGTTTCTTTCTCAACTGCTACTTTGAACTTTTTGAAGGTTTGAAATGCTTCACTTTTCTTGTGAAGACATAAAATCCACATTTTTCTTGAAAATTTGTCAACACAAAGCATGAAGTACTAGAACCCAAAATGACTTGGATGCATCGGACCACAAAGATCGGCCTGAACTAGGTCATTTTTACCATGAGCTCAAAATGTACTCATTTAGAATGAAGCTCTATGTTGTTTTCCTTCTAGGAAGTGAGGAAAATTTTCTCAGTATCCTTCTCAAGAGATGGTAGCCCATGTACCATATTACACCAAAGCAAAGTGTTTTGAGATATTTGAAACTTACATGACCAAATCTTTGTTGTCATTCACAACCGTGCCGAGGTGGATTTTTTAGCCACAAGTACTTGATCTTCTTTGTGAACAAAATCAAGTTGGAACATGCGTCCCACATTAGAGGCTTTTACAATTATTTTTGAGCCTCTTGATTTGTCTTGAATCAAACACGTTTTCTTGTTAGGTTGACTATCAAAGTCAATTTTTAAGTTGTGATCTAGGAGTTGACTAACCGAAAGTAGATTCTTTGTCAACCTGGGACATATAGGACATCTGATACTCTGCATTTTCATGAACCAAGGGGTAGAGAAATGTTCCCAATCCCCTGAACTATATACGAAGAATCATCTCCCAATGAAACATGATTTTTTGATGACATGTCCCTCATTGAAATAAACTAGTCTCTGTGGCCTCTCATTTGTCGAGTAGTTCCCGAATCAACATACCAGACATCTCTAGATGACGTAGATGGTTCACTTGATCGAGAAGTGAACAAGTAGTCTTCATTGTCTGACTATTCTTATTGCTCAACAATATTACCTTGTTGATGGGGTCTTCTTTTCTAGTTCCCCTTTTTATGCCCTTGATTGTAGTTAGAATGTCCCTTGTTAGATTGTTGTGGAGGTCTAGAGTTACTTGATGAACCTTTCTTATAAGTATTATACCAACAATCTTGTAGGTTATGTCCTCTTTTCAAGATTGGACATTGCTTTTCATTATCTATCCCCTTGATATCGATTTTGATTTTGGGATTTTTGATAGGAATTAGGTTTACCTTTACCTTTTCCTTTCCATTTTTGATGTGAAGATAGTGTCTACTCCTCTTCATCATCCTTATTGTGCATTGTTTCTGTTGTTCTAGTAGGTTTACCATTTTTACTAAAACCAACTATCGTATCGACATGTTTGGTGTTGTGACAAAAATGAGGTAAGAAGAGGGGAGTTCTCTCAAAAAAATGGGAATGAGAACATCATCTGTGACTGGTTCTCCAGGGATAGAAGTGAAGCCCTCAATTCTGCAACTCTTCTTAAGAAAGCTTCAATTTTTTCATTCTATTTGAACTTCAGTGTGTGTAACTAACTCTACAAATTCAGTATAACATTCTTGTTCTTGGCCTCGTATACTGTGCTCAACTTATCCCACGCTTCTTTGGTTGTTTTGGCATCTCGAATGTGGGGTTGCACATCATCAGACACTCCAAACAAGATGATGAGTTTGGCCTTTCGATCCACTTTATCAAACCGCCACCCTTTGTTGTGTTGTATCGTAGCTGATTTGGTCGAGTACCATTCACAAAGCATGCCATATTTCCTTAAACTCAAGCCGTATGTTGATTTTTGTCTTCCATGCAACATAGTTGTTTCCTCTAAGTAGTTGTGAATCCGTAAGAAAAAAATTAGGGGCATTGGTGCCCATTTTACAGAGATCACCGAAAGATTATGGCTCTTATCATTCCGTGTATTAGGTCTCCCAATCTATATATCATCAATTTGATATACCGAACCTTTCTATATACGCTTCCTTCTAATATACCCTGTGGTACATGGAAGAAGCTTTACCTTTCTATATACCCGCGGTACGTGAAAGAGGTGCTAACGTACATGAAAGAATTCAATATGTGGTACCAAGACAATACCGATGGGGTCTCGCATGATTATTGTCACAGCTCAAAGAAATATCCTCATACGCGCTCTTAACTTCGCTATATACTTGGATAATTTATCACCTATATTTATGTCGTGCAATCATTCACAAACCGATGGGATGGTTCATAGTGTGTGCACCGTGACCTTATTACTCCCGTCGATGCCCAGACAACGTTGTTGCAACTATATTAGGTGTTAAGCGCAGTAGTAGTCGTGAAGGCTTTACCCGTAAGCGCTTCCTGAGGCACCGTATATACCGAATGTCGCGAATGAGATGTAGGATCTTATGATTGTTATAGAACCATTTTTAGCTTCTTTTTTAATTCAAATTTCTGCCAGTTTAGAATGGTTACAAATTTTTCATTGACAATGGGCAACCTATAAATTAGTAAAATATAATGTAGTATAAAACATACATTCAAAATTTTGAAAAAATTGAATGGCAGACATAATTTTTTTATTTTCATGGGCCCCCGACAGCCCTCAGGAGCCCAAAACAACCCAAAATGAATAGAATTACAAAAAACCAGCTGAAAATGCAATTTTTAGCTATCCCCTTTTGGAGAAAGTTACCGGAATGAAAAAATAAGTTGAATGGGAAAAAAAAATTACCCTAAATTTGGGATTTTCTCGCTAGAAATTTAGTAGGCTGTTTGGCTGTAACTAACAGGTTTAGAGAAGGTTTTCCCCAAATTTGCCTCTAGATTAGGTGGTTTTTCTAGTTTCACCTCTAAATTTCAAAATTGAAAAACATATGCTTTTGGTGTGATTCAAACAATGTACCTCATGCCTCTAAGTCTTTACCTCTATCCATATTGGCTCTATGAGTGCTTAGTGTATGAAACTGAGTAAAATGTATTTAAGGAAGAAGCATTTTGACTCACCTTTGTCAAAAAATGACCTGCCAAATTTACTACGTGGAGTTGTGTGCTTGGAGGATGATTTAGGGCATCATAGCAAAATCTGGATCTATAGCTTCTATTTTTATTTCCTTTACTATGTAAAGACCCCTTTGCAAATATTGAAACACCTTTTCATATTCTATTGCTATTTTTTTCCTTTTGCTTGTTGTTGCGCCTTTTCGATGATCTCCACCACTTTTATTTTATTTATTTTTTGCAAACGCTTGTGATATAATTTATCACCGTTTTCTTTGTGCAGGTTGGCTTGGAGTTTTGCACAGCCTTGACCACTTTTTCCTTTAATTTTGTTAATGTAGGGTCGTTGTTGATAATGGCCACTATGTGGAGGAGTGTGATTGGACTGCTCCTCGTTTTATGTGTATTTGTAGGTCCCGTGCGTGGAGGTGTGTGGATCACTCCACGTTTTTTATATTCCTCGCCATTATTGAATGGCACATCCTTTGTTTTTTACAGGTTTTCTCCTTAATACAAAGCTCAACTCTTAAAATAACTACTTTGGCCAATGAAATTTGCTTGGTCGATGCTTGGTCTAGAGGATCCGGCTAGCTCGGGCTCGGTCGTGGTGAACAGAGATGACTCACCGCTTGAAACAATGCACAACTCAGTGTCCAAACAATGTAACAAAGTTTAGACTGAGTCCTCCAAATCTGGACAGTCTTCTAGAATTAGCAGAGACTATATGCACCTCTAAATTAGAGGGAAAACCCCTATTGGGGGAAAATAATTTATTTTTTTAAATTGCATCTAGGGAGTAAATTTTGCCTCGAAAAATGACAGGAGGTTTTGGAGATGCAAAAAAATTTGGGAAGTTGCTAAAGGCAACACATGCTCTCCTAGAGTGCAGAATCTCCTCCAAAACTATATGCTTCCTCTCTCCAACCTTCTCTGCTTCACAGGTCTAGATTCTCGCTCTGGTACCAAATGTAATTTCACAAACAGGGACGGAAGCTTGTATATTTTATTAATGTGAAATTGATTAACCATTACAATGGAGTGCTACAATATTTATACATATTGGATAGAAATGTGTAGACAAATAAATTTGTTACACAGGTAAAACCATACTCACAATGCTTCCAATAATACATCCAAGAATCATATAAATTGTTATAATAATTGTAACAATTATCCTTGTGAAACAAAAAGACAAATATGGTTTAAAACCATATAACAACATACAATTATAATATGGTTTATAATATAACCATATAATATTATTATTTAATTAATAAAATTAATTAAATAATTAATCATATAATGCATAATTAATTTATCCTAACAGAGTGTACTCATCAAAATAAATTAGAATCTCACTAAAATCAAAAGATCACAAGGACCATCTACCCCCAATTAAATGTATGTTTGCTACATACATCACTAATAGATTAATTAACAAGATTAATCAAGCTTAACAAAGCAAATTAACTAGCAATATTAAAGTTCGGATACATCACAATAAAATAATTCACATACTCACAAA
The DNA here is from genome assembly GCA_018340775.1 of Taxus wallichiana var. yunnanensis. Lineage (NCBI taxonomy): Eukaryota > Viridiplantae > Streptophyta > Pinopsida > Cupressales > Taxaceae > Taxus > Taxus wallichiana. The sequence continues at coordinate 233,791,211 of CM031238.1, read as the reverse complement.
ATATTTAAAATAAAAAGGGAAAAGCAACACATAACCCATGGTTACATTTTGAGGTCATCCCCCCATAGGGACCTCATAATAACTCAACAAGAACACAACAATAAACATGACACAAAGTTTCCATGGTGAGCCTTTTTCCAATAACCACTATTACTCCATTTTTTGTCTTCTAGCCCCCTTCTTGTTATAGTGATATAGTTTCTGAAAATAGCCGAAAAATACCCCTTTTGCTTCTAGGAAATATCAATATGTCATGGAAATAAAATGTATATAAAGCATCCATCATACAATCCTCAACATATGTCAAGTAATAAACACACATATACATATCTATCAATTGACATCATCATATTCGTAACTAAATAATCACCAAAGTTAGGAAATTCTATCAATTGTTTACAATTTCTTAACATTTCAATTCTATTATAATCAATAATTTACAATTATCAATAATCCAATTCACATTCTATGACAACCATGCAATTCCCTACATTTAATGTAACTCATTCCTACTAGATACACTCAATAACATATTATCGATCCCTAATATCATCACATTATTAACAATTTACGATATCAAAGAAATCACATGGTTAGTCTAGTAATCCAAATACAATTGTCATTATCAAGCATCCTAAACTCGTTAACATAAAATGAAATAATACTATGTCATCATCAAGTACTTGATAGATCTATCTATAATCGCTAGAGTCCATACAATCCACAAGGTGAGTCAAAAAATATCGAAAATCAAAATTTTCATGTCTCTAATTAACCATAATCAAGATCATAGTAAAATAAGTGCCAAAGAGGAGTGATAATTACAGTTATTTATCGTGCAAACTTACATCGATTAGGCTAATATTATATTACATTTTAGCATAATCATATAATCGATACTTTCAAATCAAATAGATACATTAGTTTGAATAATAGAGATATCAAATAATCTTTTCAAATGAAAACATACATGGTTAAAATATATTATCATCATCAATCATTAAAACAATGCATAATGTGTTTTTCCACCGCATTCGCATGGTGTTAACACGATAATGACATATATCTCACTCTTCCCATCTAAAAATTCAATAAAATTTACAATTCTAACCAAGAGAGATAAATAAATACTATTTTCTACAAAATTTATACTCATAACTACTTTTTTGGGTATGAGAGAGATATATAGAGAGATCAATTCATTCATTTTATTTACATAATCAATTAGTGTATTCACATGTTAAAAATGAAATGAGAGAGAAAGAGATCATATATTAAACATAAAACTTGAATTTTAATCATATTTCAGAGTTAGAAACATTTTTAATTAAAAATATAGTTTTTGTTTTCACCGCCACTAGGGAGATTCATACAAGAAGTGAGGAATTACACGTAAATCTAGGTTTAACATCAACATTTTTAGAGTGTTAAATTATCTTAATTATGGTTATAATACATGTTTCCTAACAATAATAAGGTTTTATCCACTTGAAGTGTCAACAAAGGGTCAAAAACATGTCCACGGGACTTAGTTGCTCTATTGTGTAAACTAGCCCAAGTGGATACAAAATGGCCTTGTAAAATTATCACCGAACACCCAAACAAAACAATTTACACTTATAACCTATTCTCTACTATGTGAATAATTCCTAAGAAATAACAGAATAAAAATGGATAACCAAAGCTCATTATGAAAGTACCTTTCAAGAGCCATTTGGTGGAATTTTATTGTTTATACTAAAGAAATGTAAGTCAAGGTGGATCAAAAATGGATGTGAAAAAGTGATCTTCGATGACAACAAGAAAAAAATGAATATGATGCACAATTTTTTCTTATATCAACATTGAATTTTATGGTGGTAGATTTTATTTTTGAGATCCAGAGGAATTTTAAATAAGCCAATTCCAAATAGTTTTTATAATGTAGATAAGTCCCCTCCTATAACCAGATTGTCAAATGGGATTAAAAATTGTTTCAATTAGACGAAACACAAGGCCACTTGTCTAGTTTAAAGGGTTTTCTACATCTCTATATACCAAGGAAATGTTTATAAACCATAAAACTTATTTTTGTTTCAGGATTTGAGGATTCTATATTTTTATGTTTAGGGTTTTTAAGTATTTACTCATTTTTTTGGGTTCCTTATTATTGGTTTTAAGGTTTTAGAGTATTTATGTTGGGAAACAAATTCATTGTTTCTTGGATTCATGGGTCCTTGTATTTTATATATGTGTAATGACCAACTTTTACCCTCTCTAATAATGTGTAATTCCTCCATTTGTTTCCTTATGTTGAATTGTTATAGTTTGAATAAAATAAAATAATCAATAAGCATGGAACCATTCCTTGGATGCGTGCAAGTGGGAGGATAGTGTTAATGTTTAAAAATTTTGCTTGTATTTTCTTGAGCCACCTTTTTAGTATTCTCCTTACCTACACAAGTTCTTGTAGATTAGAGAGATACACATCTTCAATTTCCTTTCGTAATCGGATCTTTCCTTGCAATATAATACAACCACTTTATTTGAGAATCTAAGGTGTTAACCATGGTAAAACCCAAGTTAGTGCTAGAAATTTAGCAAAAATTGGTTAGTTCTAGCGAGTGTATAGTTGTATACTCTCTTAATTAAATAAAAATAATGTTATAGGAGCCTTGTGCTTAACGAAGCTCTCACCTATATCCGCCCTAAAATCATACCCATTATGGGTTAAGGAACCATTACACATAGAGATAGATCTCTAACTTGATATCTCATCTTATTTTTTATCATTGACTGATTTCAATCTATACCGGAATTTTCAAGTGGGTTCATTTGTATTTGAGAGGAAATGAAGCAATTTCTGTTGTGACTCAATTAGTTGCATGTAGAAGAAGATTGAAAATCAGAAGGTGTTTCATTCGAGCACATATCTATCCATACGAAATTTTCTTCTTATGATTCTCGAGCTCCTATGTTGTGTGAAATATAGTCTTTGTAGCAAGCAACTACCACCTTGTTTTTTATGTTCTCTATCTTTTATGAGAATATTTGTTGTATTTATTTAGGCAGAGAAAGTCTCTTTTTCTTCTCTCCCATGCATTGTCTCTACAATATTTTTCTTTCACTATTCCTCTTTGGAAATCCTATTTTTCCATTCTCAGAATAAAATAAAAATTCCATAACTTTTACAATCATGATCCATTCCTTTGAAAAAATGGGTTCTTAGAATGCCTTAAGTGAAGTCCAGACAATTAATATGACAAGTGTAAGTACATTGCACAATTGTAGTTAGCCTCCTTCTTGTTACACAAATTCGTGGAGCTTGTTGTGGGAATATACAATGTGTTCGTGAGCTTGGTATCCTTTGTAATGTTCATTCTCATCTCGTTCCAACTAGAGAAGATGATAAAATCATAATGGTATAGGGTTATCCTTATGGTGGATGATATACTAACGAGGTGAGATTCGATAATTTTATAAGACTCGAGTCACTTTTGGTGACGTTCCCACTTATGAAATTAGATCGGTTTTGGCTTACAAACATCATATCAATTTGATGTAATTGGACAACACCATCACCTACCTCTAGCACTCCTATGTGAGAATTGAAACCAAGTCTCAGTTTCATAAAAATAATTTTGTAAGTTAGAGTTTCAAGTGGATGTTGGCTCCCACCTGGTCGTCATAGAACAAAAGTGTTTGATGTGCTTACGATAATTGGTCTCAAAGTCAAGTTCATAAATTGAGAAATTTTTAATGTAATTAATTATGTCGAATCTAGTGAGTTCTTTGTTTATATGGGAGTAGGTAAGAATCAATAAAATTTATGTTTGAACTTAAAATGAGTGGTTTTTGAAACTATATTGTAAGCACTTAAGTTGTTTTGGTCAAATTTTGAACACTCACAACTTAAGCTAGAAAATATTTCCGAGGATCCCATTGGTTCTATAAATTACTCGTGATTTTTTTATAGCATTATAGTGTGTGTAGAGTATTATTTAATCAATTACTTTGTATGAATGGATTTTGTAATTTTTAGTGTTCTCTCTCTCCTCGCTTACTCTCTTGAAATAAATATGAAATTTTGGTTGGTCTTGGAAAAGTGAATGGATTAAAAATGTAGATGAGTTTGAAATAAATTAAATATGGTTATGAGTTGAGAAATTGTCAAAATATTCTGGATAGAAAAGAAAATGTTTTATAATTTCTCTCTCTTCCCTACTCTCTCTCTCTCTTAAAAAAATGTAAATGAATGTGAAAGGAAATTATCTCTCCTCTCTCTCCTTATCTATACCTCTCTTTGCACTTGTTTCAAACTAATTGAAATGATGAATGTCCTTTCTCGTGGTTGAGTGTAAGGGTTTTCCATACCAATCCTAGAACCGACGCAACGTTGGTTGCAGGGTGCTCCGAACAAGAAGGATTAAGAATGTGATATATTGTAATTAGTGAGATGACATTAAGATATTGTATATTGATATAATTTTCTAAAGTTAGATGAATGTGAAATAAAGATAATTGCATTATTAAAAGTAGTGTGTTCAAGACTATTATTCCTCTTAGAATCTTATATTTCAAGCATTGTACATGGAAAACTATGTTGTTTTCATTTTCCTTGTGTTAAAGCTAACCTTAAAAACTAATAGAGTACCACATAATTAATGTAGGAATAACTATGTTGGATTGATAAATGGGGAAGATAGTTGAATTTCATAAATAGGTAAAAATCATACTATTCACTTCATAAGTGTTAAGCCCATTTGAATTTAAATATGGATATCATAGTTTAGATGATTAAAACAATCACCGCCTAATAGTTATTGTGGTTCATAAATAAAATGAAAATGTTTGGAAGTAACTTATCATTTTAAACCCATATAAATGCAGCGACTATTAAAAAAATTTCATACCCTCCCTCTCAATCATGTCACATCTAGGTTTGCAAAACCCTAATGTCTTAATAAGTACTTTAATCCTCACAATTAGACTTCTAGTCCTACACTTAAGAAAATTCTACAAAGACCATTTATTTAACTTAAGTTTCCTTAAATGAAGCAATAGATCAGGGAGTAACCTTGGTATTCATACGGTAAAAGTGAATAACACTTCTTAGTATCATATGTCTACTCATCTTCATGGGTAAGTTATAGTTCAATTTTCACGTTGGACTTTGGTGTCCTGGTGGTTAATGATATTCTTAAAAAGATAGTTTGGGATACCTTCATCACTGAATGAACCCTTCATAAGATCCTAATGACAAAAGTGGAATCAAGTGCAATAGTGTCCTATGCATTAAAATCATGTTAATGATCTCTTTAGTTCTGCATTTCGATAAATATGTCACCTTGGCTAAGTAACAACTTTACACCTTTTTCCCTTACAAAGGTTTATTAGGATAAATATGTTTTCACACATTAAATTGACCTATAGTAAGATATTGAACCCTAAGTGCAATTGGAATTAAACTAAACCTAATGGAACCATTTATAAACTAAGTGTTAAATGAAAGTGAGAAATTGTATTCTTAAAATACCTCAAGTGACACGAAGGCTTGCAAGGAAGGGACATTCGATTACTCTAATTTTGACTTGTGGTAGGGTGTAGAAACCCTCAAGTATAAATGAATGAAATAAATTGAGTGACCTATTATGATTCTCATGAAAAAAGGAGCTATGATGTACTGTTACCAATGATTGTAAATATTACCTTAGAAGGATTTTCAAATGCTTAAAATTTTATAACTTTTTTTTTTAACTTCCTTTGTCCCTTGGGTAAGTGTGACCCTTAGTAGCAAATTACCATGTGTTTTCTAGTATGGTGTAGCTTCCCCTATCCCTGATTACTTTTGAATTTAATCAATCATGCACCCTCTCTTGATGGTATTAGTGAAAGAAATGATGATACATTTTACTAAATGATTTAATAGTTCCGTGGAAGAAAATTGAAAAGTATATAGTTGTTGGGTTGTCTTGTTATATGCCTTAACAGTTGGGTTTTTAAGAGTGATGAAATGAGTTATTAGGTATATGGTCACCACTACTTGTATTCATGAATCTCTAAGTGTAAATTATGTTTCATTTGAATTACAATTGTTCTAAATCAATGCAAATAAGATTCCAAAGTAACCATGTACGAGTAATGGAAAATAAGAGTAAATAAGATATTTGTTTTGGAATAAAGTTATGATTGAAGTCTTCATAATTGATTTAGGAATTCTCTTGTTGTTAAGATAAAAAAATATGAATTGTTCTTGGAGAAATAAATCATTTGAGTCAACACAAAATCTTATATAACAAAATAAAATAAATTTATGACATGGAAATGTAAAATTGACTTAAACTAACTGTTGAACTATAGAAAATTGTAATTGGAAAATAGGATACTATGATGGAAGGTTGTTTATGGGAAGATGTATCTTGAATCTAAATTACCCTTAAAAACTAAGAATTCCTTCCTTTACCTAAGGATAGTTCCCTTGTGTAGAAAAGGGTAAGATTTAAACATCAAATATACGTCTCAAAAAGAAGAGCCTTAACATCTTCTTAGTTCATTTTCGTAATGAGGATAAAAATTTAACATCAATTAAATATATTTTGAGAAACAAACCTTTAATGTAAGAATGAATATTGGGAGGATCGTAAGTGTTTAAAATGAATTTAATTAACAAATGAGTTGTGGATAATTAATGTAATTTGAGAAAGGAACCAACATGGCATTCTCTTTTAAAGGCTAATGCTATATGGAAATAAAGTATTTGATGTTTTAGAAAATGGAAATTTAACACCCTTACTAGTTTAATTAACTTGAAACCTATAAGGTTATATAATGGAAAAATAATTGTTATAAATTTGTAAACCATAAAAATGCCATGTTGTGGAGTATTCCTATCCTGTGTGTCTTACCGTAGTTGAGTCATTATTGTGGTTTATGTCATTTGAGTAATACATTGATGTGTACCATATGTTATCTATTATGTGAATGTGTTCATGTTTGTGTAAGTATCCTATGTGATGTTGTGTTTCTTTATTTGGATGTCATGTGGTGTTGTGTAGCATGTAATTAAATATAAGAAAAAATTATTATGATAATTTTATTGTTGTATTTTGTGTGTCAAATATGTGGGCATTACTTATGGTATTAGAGCTAGGTTCATACTCTTGAATCTCTGTGAAGGATTACAATTGTGGTGGTTATGCATGGTGGTGGTGGAGATGGGGAGAGTAATGTAATATATGTTGTGATGTGAACAACACTGAAATTTTGATATTATGAATGCACATGTTGTGTGTGTAACTTAGTGTGTATTTCTTATCAAGTTGATGTGCTTGTGATGAGATTACTCACTCTCCTTTTCATGGATTCATTGAGGATTTCATGTGGGATGTGGCACCTCCTTGTGTGTGAAAAGAATGCTATTGTGTATTGTGGAGTGTTGGAGTGTTTTAGTTATTATGTGATATGTACGTGTTTTTCTTATTCTATGATATGTAGGTGTGTTGATGTGTTGTATGAAAAAATTAGTGTATAGTGAATTGGATTGTATCATGATGTCACCACCATATTGTGATGAATCGTGTGTGTCACCATGTTGTATTGCAATTGAATATATGTTGTAATGTTAGTCATTGTATTCATCATACATATAATTTGTGTAATATGTGATGGTTCATGTCATGAATTAGGGGATAATGGTGATCATATGACCCCTATTATATAGTACTTGTACTTTAGATGCATTATGTGGAAATGTGATGTATTGTAACCTATGAAAGTAATGATTGTGATATGCCTTGTATATATACCATGCGAAGACACTATAGTTAATGTGTGTGAATCACCATCATGTTAGTAATGTAGTTATGTGTTATGTTGTGAACCTTACACTAACCAACCCTAAGGGAAGAAATTAGTAAAAAGTATATGTTTGGAGAGAGGAAATGAGTACCGTTTACTAGTCACTTGAGCTGAGTATGAGATAGGAGGTGGAGTCTTACATAGAATAAAAATCCACCTATATTTCTTTAATATGTATGGCACTTACCCAATGGGCACTATATATATTGTGTTTCGTGAACACGTTAGGCTTGGTAGATGATGACCTCTACCTTTATTCTCTCCCTATATGGTTTTCATATAAATGACCTATGTACATACCTTAGCATTGGTGTACCATTAAAACTCACTCAAGACAAGTACAAGATATGGAGTGGAGTCTTACATGATTTAAAACCCACTTCTATTCATTTTGAATGCATGCCTTGTGGGACTATGGATGGAAGATTAAGGAAAAGATTATGACACTTCTATTTTTTTATTTTATTTTTATAAGTTGATGCTCGATGTCCAAGTCCCAACAACTCGATGAGTACTGCTTTGCTAGCCATAAAAGGCCACATAGTGATTGTGTTGTGTTATTTGTCCATACGTATTTTATTCATAAATTTAACTTTTCTTTTCTCTGCATTTTCTGGAACCAAAAAATTGTTTTATTTAAATTTTGTTTGAGTTGTTGCAATTTTGGGCATCTTATTTGGTTGTTGCATTAACATGTAGATTGTTCACTAACTATGGCTATTTAGCCATTTTTTTTGCACATTTTTAAATTTTCTTTTCAAGCTTAAATTTGTTATACCCTAGCCTAAGTATTTAGATTTTCTCCACTCGGCATTTGAAACAAATTATTATGCCGCTTTAATGTCATAATGTGTTGGAATAGGGTCATGTGATTCACCATGGAGTGGTGGACCTATGGACCCACTTCATCAGTATTGGGTATGCCCAAGGGATTCATAGGTCAATTCAATTTTGAACTACGGGTTAGTATTCCACTTGGGTGAGGGTGAAAGGGATCTATGTGTCTAGGGCCATAGGGTTACTAGGCCACATTAAATAGAAAAACAAGGAGATGGGGATCTATTGTTGAGTGACCTGATATGGAGAAATAAGGAGATGAGGCTCTATAGTTGAGTGACCCGATATGGAGAAATAAAGAGATGGGGCTCTATGGTTGAGTTACCCGATATGAAGAAATAAGGAGATAGGGTCCTATGGTTGAGCAACTTGGCTTGGTTTTTACACAATGATTCTTTCTCTTTAGGAGATATATGGATTTGTTTTGTGATGTTTTGTGATGTGTAGAGTTAGTGTTATGAATTATGTATAGTCTTGTGAGTCTTGTTAGGCATTGATATGATTGAGATTTGATGATCCCCTTGGTTAGTATGTATTATTGGATATTGAATTGGCACTATGTTGGTATAGTCACGGTCTTTGGGTCATGTGATACTAGCTATACATGTATCAATGTGATGATTCTTTTATAAGTCACATGTGTATGGTGGATTTATGCCTATATCATAATTATTGGAAATTATTCGTTATGTGGACTACTTGTTTGTCTTTCCATGGTGGAATTAGATGTCTTGTGATGTGATACAGTCATGAAAGTATGTAGCAAGATGTATCGTGGGTCATTTGTGTTGTGTTTAATTTTGTGTGACATCTTGAGGCCAATTATTGTTGGGCACCCACGAACATAATACAATTAAAATTCTAAAAATGAATATTAAGAGATTGATATTAAGAAATAATGTAAAGGAAAAGATAAATTAAGGAATAAAGTAAAATATAACTAATTACCAATCTTCAGATAAAATTAAAATTTAATATATTTCCAAAAATTAGTTTTTCGCCTTGTACAATAACTTATTTTGTTAAACTACACGTGTCATTATTGACCTTCTTGCCTACATATCCTTCAAGCTTCATTATTGTGTCGCATCAAGGATGATGGTCTTATAAGGGGAGGAAGATGTAATTCCCAACTTTTCACCCTCTCTAATAATTTATAATGGCCTCCATTTGTTTCCTTTTGTTGAATGATTATATTTTGAATAAAATAAAATAACATAAAATAATCAATAAGTATGTGAACAGTTCTTGGGATGCATAATTGGGAGGATAATGTAAATGCTTAAAATTTTTGTTTGTATTTTCTTGAGCCACCCTTTTTAGTCTCCTCATTACTCGTGCCATTTCTTGTAGAGATTGGAGAGCGACACACATCCGCAACTTCCTTTCAAAATATATTTTTCTTTGTATTATAATACAAACCAGTTTATATGACAATATGAGGTGTTAACCATGGTAAAACCCAAGTTAGCCTGGAAATTTAGCAGAAATTGGTTAGTTGGACCGATTGTATATTTATATACTCTCATAATTAAATAAAAATAATGTTATAGGAGGAATGTGATGAATATATCTCTCACCTATAGCTGCCCCAAAATCATATCCATTATGAGTTAAGGAACTAGTGCAAATAGATTGTTCCAAGTCATGATGTTAGATTATAATAGCACACCATATTATATTTGCAAAATAGAAGATCTAAAATATCATATATGGAAATCCATTATAATCCATAATGCTCAATACATTATAATAGATCACATTACATTGGTCAATAAGAAGGATGTACATATATGAGGAGGAAGTGTAATTAATACCTAAATTAGTAGTGAATAACTCCCACTAAATTATGTTTGGTAGTTAAGTTAGTAGTGAAGCCATTCGATAGGTAACTAAATAATGGGCTTCACCGAGAATAGCTCCTCCACAAGAGAGACTATCAACACGCCAAAAAAGTGTTGGAAATACAGATCTAAAACATCTTAACAAGCAATATTGATATAAATGGTGCCACTTTATGATTGAGTGTTTGTTACGAACATGATATTTTAAATACCATTAAAGGAACGATAAAAAGAATTTTCAAGTGTTCTCAATATCTCGGATGAGTGATGCAACAAATCTATATATCTCCTCTTTTTTTGTATACCATTGACTAATTTGTATGTATACCGACATTTTCAAGTGGGTTCATTTGTCTTTGAGAGGAAAGGAAACTATTTCTGTTGTGAATTTTGTAGTTGTGAATTTTGTAGTTGTATGTTGCGTGAACTATAGCCTTTACAAGAAGTAACTACAAGATTTATTTTTTTTCCTTTCTATATTTTATTAGAGTAGTTGTTGTATTGATTTAGGAATAGAAATTACATTTTTATGCTATCCCACGCATTTTATCTACAAGATTTTGTCTTTCGGTTTTCCTCTCTGTGAAACCATTTATTTTTCCATTCTTAGGAATAAAATAAAAATCACTTTTTTTTGCAAGAATCATCCATTCCTACGTAAAAATGGCTGCTTAGAATGCCTTAAGAGAATAACAAAAAGTAGTATGATAAGTGTAAGTAGGTTGCACAACTATTGTCAACCTCCTTGTCACACAAATTCTTGCAGCTTATTGTGGGAATGTACAGTTTGTTCATGAGCTTGGTATCCTTTGCAATGTTCATTCTCATCTCATTCCAAATGGAGAAGATGATAAGATCAGGATGGTATAGGGTTATCCCTTATGGTGGATGATATTGAAAGTATGTTCTACTGGTCACTCTATGATGCCATACCCAACTCTGATAATCCCACTATGCGGGGTAGGGAGATCTTGAATGGTGGCATGATGGTCATTGAGAATAGTTTTCTGAAAGGAAGGCTATATAATTTCATTGACTGGAAGAAGTTTTATAACTATCTTTACTACTCACCGATTCATGAAGATTTCAAAATCTTGGCATCAAATATGAACTTAGGCCAGTGTATCATGCTTTTGGTAGTCAAAACATGAATAGTATGAGTGTGACCAAAACTATAAAATGGAGAAAGATAAAAAAGCGTAAATTATGGAGGTATTCACATGACATGCTAAATTTTTACCAAATCCTTGAGACACGTGTTTATATGGGTAATAAAGTTTTTAGTGATGCAAAGTGAGGAAGCATGAGAAATCCCACAAATTATTTTCGGAATGCCTAAAGATGATGTGATCTCGTCAAATGTGGGTATTAAGGGATTAACGTAAAAGGTATAGACCACTCTTCCTCTCACTTAAAAATTAACATTTGATCATTTACTTTTTTAGTGTTGGATTTCAATATGTTGTATATTAAAAAATGCAAATTATAATGAAAGATATGAATTTACCTTTCCTGAAATATTTTTCTTTAAACTTTTAAGAAAAAAAATTAGACCTTTGGAATCATGTCCATGGAACACCATCTTGAAGGGTTAATGGGAACCAAAACCTCAAACAAGATCCATTTTGACCCAATACACACTGAATTTTCTTAACCAATATGGCTAACTCTATTAGATGCCTTAACAAGGTGAGATTCGATACACTTTTAACACTTCACTCACTTTTGGTGAGGTTTACACATATGAAATTGTGATCGGTTTTGGCTTACAAATGTCATATCGATTTGATGTAACTGGAAAACACCTTCACCTACCTCTAGCACTCTTATGTGCGAATAGAACCAACTCTTAGTTTCATAAAAATAATTTCATAAGTTAGAGTTTCAAGTGGATGTTGGGGCCCACTGGTCAGCCGCCGTTCAACATAAGTGTTCGATGTGTTTACAATAATTGGTCTAGAATTCACGTTCATAAATTTACCCTTGTTTAACGTAATCTACTTCCGTCGAATCTGACGAGTTATTTGTTTATAGTGGAGTAGGTAGGAATCGATGGAATTTATGTTTGAACTTAAAACAAGTGGCTTTCAAACCATATTGTAAGAACTTTAGTTATTTTGGTCAATTTTTGCATGGTCACAATTTAATATAGAAAATATTTCGAGAATCCCATTGCTTTAGTAAATTAATAGTGAACTTGTTTTATAGATGCAAAGTGTGTGTAGAGTATTATTTACTCAATTACTTTGTATGAATGTATTTTGCAATTTATAGTGTTCTCTCTCTCCTCCATCTCTCTCTTAAAATAAATTTGAAATTTTGGTTAGTCTTGAAAACGTGAATGGATTAAAAATGCATATGAGTTGAGAAATAGTCAAAATATTGTGAATAGAAAAGAAAATATTTTACAGTTTCTCTCTCTCCCCTACTCTCTCTCTTGAAAAAAATGTAAATGAATGGGAAAGTGTGAATGTGCGAGGAGATTATCTTTCCTCTCTCCTTATCTCTACCTACCTTTTTTTTAATTTTTGAAACTACTTGAAATGGTGAATGTCTTTTTGTTCTTGAGTGTAAGGGTTTTCCATACCTTTCCTAGGATTGATGCAACATTAGTCGCAGTACTCGAATAAGAAGCATTAAGAGTTTGATATATTGTAATTACCTTGAGATGAAATTAAGATATTGTATATTTGTATGAATTACTAATGTTAAATGAATGTGAATTAAAGAGAATTGCATTATCAAAAGTAGTGTGTTGAAGACTAGTGTTCCTCTTGGAATTGTATATTTCAAGCATTGTACATGGAAAACTATGTTGTTTCAGATTCGCCTTATGTTAAAGATAACCTTACAACACTAGTAGGAGTGACACATAATTAATGTAGGAACAACTATGTTGGCTAGAAAACGGGAAGATAGGTGATTTTTGTAAAAGGGTTAAAAACATACCATTCACTTGATAAGTGTTAAGCCCATTTGAATTTAAATATGGATTTCATGGTTTAGACGAATGAAACAATCACATGCCTAATAGTTATTATTGTTCATGGATAAAATAAAAAAAAATTCGAAGTAATTTATCATTTTTAACCCATATAAATGTAGCGAGTATTTAACATTTTTGTACCCCCTCTCGATCATGTTACATCTAGGTTTGCAAAACCCTAATGTTTTAAAAAATATATTAATCCTCATAATTAAACTTCTTGTCCTACACTTAAGAAAATTCTTGAAAGACCATTTCTATAACTTAGGTTTCCTCGCACGCAGAAACAAATTAGTTGAGTAACCTTGTCATTCATCGTAAATAGGACTAATACTTCTAAGTGTCGAGGTCTACTCATATTTGTGGATGAGTTAGACTTCGGTGTTCGCGTTGGACCTTGTGTCCTAAAGTGGTCAACCATATTCTTAAGAAGATAGTTTTGGATACCTTCATCATTGAATGAACTCTTCCTAAGATATTGATGACACAAGTGGATTTAGTGCACTAGTGTATTATGCATTAAACTTGTGTTAATTATCTCTTTACTTCATCACAGAGATAAATATGTCACCTCGGCAAGCATCAACATTACACCTTTGTCCCTTACAAAGGTTTAATGGGATAAATGTTATCACACCTTAAACTAACCTATATTTAGGCATAGATCCCTGAGTTCAATTGGAATTAAAATAAACCTAATGGAACCCTTTATAAGATAAGTGTTAAATGAAAGTGAGAAATTGTATTCTTGGAATACCTCAAGTGGCATGAAGGATTTGCAAGGAAGGGACATTTGATTACTCTAATTTTGTCTTGTGGTAGGGTGTAGAAACCCTCAAGTAGAAATGAATGTAATTCATTGAGTGACCTCTTATGATGCTAATGAACAAAGGAGATATGATCTATTATTACTAATGATTGTAAATATTACCTTAGAAGGATTTTGAAATGCATAAAATTTTATAACTTTTTCTTTTACACTCCCTATGTCCCTCTTCAATAATTATGACCCTTAGTAGCAAATTACTATGTGTTTCCCGTAGGATGTAGTTTCCCCATTCTACGATTGATTTTTAAGTTAATAGATCATGTCAGCTATCTTAAGGGTATTGGTGAAAGAAACGATGATGCATTTTACTAAATGATTTAATAGTTCCTAGGAATAAAATTGAAAATCATGTAGTTATTGGGTTGTCTTGTTATTTTCTTTAATACTTGGGTTATTAAGAGTAGTGAAATGAGTTGTTAGGTATAGGGTAACCACTCCATGTAGTCATTTATCCCTAAGTGTAAATTATGTGTCATTTTAATTACAATTTTTCTAAAAAAATTCCAATAAGAATCCAAATTAACCATGTAAGAGTAATGGAAAATAAGAGAAAATAAGATATTTGCTTAGGAATATAGTTATGATTGAAGTCTTCATAATTGATTTAGGAATTCTCTTTTTGTTAAGAAAAAAATACAAATTTTTCTTGGAGAAATCAAGCATTTGAGCCAACAAAAACTCTTATATAAGAAAAAAACAATTTATCACGTGTAAATGTTAAATCAACTTAAACTAAATGTTGAACTATATCAAATCGTAATAATAAAAATAGGGACTATAATGGAAGGAAATTTATGGGAAGAGGTATCTTGAATCTAAATCACCCTTAAACCCTAATAATTCCTTCCTTGACCCTATAATAGTTCCCCATGTCTAGCCAAGGGTAAGATTTAAACATCGAATATACATCTCGAAAAGAAGAGCCTTAACATATTTTTAGTTCCTTTTCGTAACGAGGATAAGAATTCAACGTCAATTAAACATATTTTCAAAAAAAAACTTTAATGTAAGAATGAATACTAGGAGGCTCATAGGTTTTTAAAATGAATTTAATTAGCAAACGAGTTGTAGATAAGTAATGGAAATTGAGAAAGGAACCGACATTGCATTCTCTTTTAAAGGCTAATGCTATAGGAAAATAAAGTATTTGAAGTTTTTAAAAAAGAAATTTTCACACCATTTATAGTTTAATTATTTGGTAGCCTTTAATTTTATTATTTTCATGCAAATGTGTAACATGAAATTTTCCAGTTTTAGAGCATGACAACGATACCCCTGTGTCAAAATTTTCAAGTTTTATACTTCCAAGACATTGCAGTTTACCCATCCTTAGCACCAGCCTTACCTTGTCTGTCTAATGACCCCATAATAAATGTAAACTCATTCCCCTAGTTGAATTAGGAAATTCAATTTAATCCCCCTAGGTGATTTTAGGAGTTTTGAAAGAATGCCAATTTTGGGCGGCTTTGGGAACGGATACCAATGTCCTTCCGGGACTAGTGCAACCTTATGGAGTGGAAAAAGAGATAAATTAAACATGGATATGAAATTAAGGTATTATAACACCAAGGAAATGTTTTTGGAATATTTGGGAAAGATTTGGAGGTTTTGGGGAAAATTAATCAAAAATAGGGTTCTCATGCCAAGCTGCAATGCACATGGCCAAAAAATATACTAATCTTTTGGAAGCAACTATGTGAGCTCTAGAAGGATTTAGGAGATAAACAAGACATCACATAAAATTATATTCAGATATCTATAAGATTTTATAATGATATTATTCACAAAACATAAAGCGCAATAGGTCTATATCCTATATTCCTAATACTTAGTTATGTAAAGCAGGAAACATATTTCCGTTTTTCAATTCTTAAATGGAGGAATAAAGAGCTAATGCCTTCACCATTGGATTTAGAATTCCATTTTCAATCATATTAATATAAGTGTTTTCCAAAAACTCCATCGGGAGCTCAAGTTATCGCCATCACAAGCTATCCTCAAGGTAAGCTTCAGCAGAGTTGGTTAATTTTGAAGTTGACACATGTCACTCCGGGGCCAGTGCATTTTGATTTCCATTTTCTCCCTTAAGAAAAGTGACATAGGGGACATTCAAATTCTCTCATCCCTATTTACCTCTCTTATCACCCATGGAACCCTTTACATCACGAGTTCATCCCCCAAGTGCTTGTTGGAGCCTATCCCCTCAATGCACGGATGACCGCCAAGTGTCATCTCTAAGGGTAATGTGCAAACTAATGTCCCTATCATCCCTTTAGCTAAAGGGATATAGGGGTCAATAAAATGTTCACATCCCTAGGTATGCCTCTTGGTCCTCCATACATCCAATTTTCAGCCCCCATGTGCTTTACTCTAGCTTCCTTACACTAATGCTCAACAATCAAAATCATGACAAGCGTCGGCTCTACGAGTGATGTTAAAATTGATGTCCCATTCATCCCTTTATCTAAAGGGACATTATGGACATAAATATACACCCCACCCCTAGTATGTGATTTTTTTTAAATGCTTTAAAATTGGGACTTAACATTTTTTACCTCCATTTCTTCTCTACAGCTTAACACCCTACTAGAGCTCTATGCATTCTTCTCCAGATACTCAATCCACCATTATTGCATTGAAAAAGATATTCCAAATCCATCAATCCATGAAAATACATATATCTTTAGGAAAAGGTGAATAAATAAATGAAGAATGTAGGATAAGAATGAAGAACTCAATTCAAAACCCTTGTAGCCATGAGAGACGAAGAAATCAACATATCTCGTAGACCATTTCACTGAGATGGAGACAAGGTATTTTGCCATCTTCACCATTTTTAGAGGCTATAAAAACCCAAAAATAGATCTCCCATTTGTAGAAAGGTTCTTTTGCAGTGAACAACTCTTCTTCTTGGCACAATGAGAACAAAATGTTGATTTCCTGATCAACGAACAATCAGCTTGAGGAGAAAATTCACCAATTAAATAAGAAGAAAAAACCCACATCAAAAATGTAATTTTCATATCAATCTCGGGACGAAATGAAACCTACAATTTCCAAACTCCATTAATGGTTGCCATGTTTGTAGTTGCCAGTGAAAAAATCGAGTTTTAAAAACTAATTAACCGTTGATTGGGTAAGCCTAAATTTTATAGGGGTGATATTGTGCAAAAACCAATACCAAAAATAATAGTTTCACCATGATCTCGACCACAAGAAGCACATTTATAAATATAGCACGACTTCTAAATGGGAAACTACTCTTTTGGGTAAGCCTTCATCGAAGAAGTTACGAAGGAGGCGGTGAACATAGAAGAGGTATCACAAGAGAAAATCATCGAAATGGTCATCACAAGTCTAGAATTCGACGCTACTAAAAATAGTAAGTTGTCTTATGAGAACCTACTAAAAATAGGAAACTGGTCCAAAAGGTGAGAGGAACACAGGGAGAAAGAGGAATTCATTTTCTCACATCTAGTCAAGGTTCAAAAGAGTTGAATTTTAACACTTACTAAAAATAATAAGCTGTCTCATAGGCATTTAGTAAAAATAGTAAGTCATTCGGGAGGGTGAATTTTAAAAAAGGAACATTCTCAAAATTGAACATTCAAATTGGAAGCTATAGTTAGAGTTTAGAGAATAATTTTCACACATACTAAAAATAGTAAGTTTTTATTTCTAGAACCAAGAAGTGTTGAGGAATTGTTGACGATCATCCTTAGTGGATGGATCGCGTCAGTCGTAGGAAAAATTAGGTTAGTGGGACGTGCACCCTAAGGTGACCTCTAGATTTTAAAGAAGTTGGTTCTTCTCTACAGTGCGAGATGAGGGTTAGAAAAGTGAAACAAAACATAGAAACTTAACTCGGGGCACTACTTTGAACAATCCTCTTATCAAATCAATCAAGAATGCATTTTTCGAAGAAGGGAAATGGTGAACGACTAAAAAGGGTGGATAAAATTACACCACAGGCCAGAGAAGATCACACATAACACTACCTCAAACTACTTAAGCACAACTTCAAAGATAGTAATAACATTATAGAGATGCACAGTTTCTATGTGAAAATAAAGGTGATCAGAGACAATAAAGATATGCAAAGGATGGAAAAAATGCACCATAGGGCATATAATATTACTCCAAAAATTGTGCATAGTATTACAATAGAAAAGAGGCAAGATTTCTATTACAAAAACTAGGAAGAAGGATAGATCTCCAGGACCCTGTCATTTACAAAAGAGGGAATGAGATAGAGAAGAAAATTGGTTGACTCTTTTACTTTCTTTTTATCTATCTCTATATCTTTCTTGGTTGAAATATATATAGGAAGAGGAGGAGGAGGAGGTGAGAAGCCATCATTTACTCCTTTCCCATGCTTTCCCATTATCTTCCATTTTTAAAGAGTGAGAGCCATGCATATTTAATGCATCTTTAACTATCCTTTGACCAAATCTTTTGAGATGGACTCACCTTTTGAGGAACATCCCTTCAGCTCTTTATTACATAAATAGATCTTTTAATCTCTTGTGCATTGGTTCCCAAGATCATGATTCATGTAGTGCATGTTTTTTATTTCTATTGGAATGAACATTTGAATATAGGTGAATAAATTGAGCATTATCAGGTTCACACTCTTCACACTGGACTATGCATTAACTTTATTACTGAATTGACAAGCCAAAAGACAATTTTCTTCCGATCTTTTAAAAATATCCTGAGCATTTAAAAGTTGAAGATAAGTGTCATAATCACACATGATACATGGCTTATCACATTTTGTGACCTTCTTCAAACTTGGAGTTCATTTTTTGCAAGATCCACATGGAAGGCCCCTGCCTCCTTAAGACTTTTTATTTTCTTCGAGGTTTTGGGAATGCATTTTACCGCCACTTGGCATCGTCCACAAGCATGCGGTTTTGTTCCTTTGGGAAAGTAAAGGACTTTGATGCATATAATGTAAAACCCATCTTTGGGTGGGGACCTTTTAGTTGGCTTCGGCGTGAAAACCCTACGGAGTCTCGAGACTTTGTTCCCTCCTTTGACTATTGAATTTATGTTGGTTGGACACTTAACATCATCCACAAGCCTACCGCTTTATTTCTTATTTGGATAAGTCATTTCCATTGGTAAAGACTTGACTCTAAATGAGATTCAAAAATACAAGAATCCTCCTAGTTTTGGAATTTAGATAATAAGGAATCATGAAGTACAAGTTTTAGTGACAGAATCTAGCACAACCTTTCACCTCCAAATATAATATATAAGACGCTTATCTTTCCTATAAGTATTACAATGCTCAAGGCTTATGTGATGGCCAAGGAAAGAGGGAAGATTGAAGATTAAGTATTCATAAGTGGGTTTTTCGCAACTATGGGACACCTTGTGTTCATACAATTGACCGAGTGGGTCTTGGCCTACTCACACCACTATCATCCCTGAAACGTGGAAAATTTAAGCCAACGATGGTATGGAAATTGTAGTCATTAACCCCATAATCATCTCATTCACTCTAAAAATTCCAACATCACCTAACATGATAGTCATCATGAAGGAGAGGTTTGTGCATGAGTGGGAAAATATGGATGGATATGTTCAAGGGATTACACTACGATTATGGATGCGAGATAAGGATAAAGTCAAAGGATTTCAAAAACACATTCGAGATGTGAGTTTTGTGAAGGATATTCAGACGTAATCACTCTCCTCAATAGAGTGATGGGAGAAGAAAACATGATCGAATTCCAAGATTGGATAGCCCTTTCCATCTTGATAGTGATCAAGTAAAGCGAGAAAATTGACTAGGGGTAGATAATCGGTGAAAATTTACATCTTCAAATACTCCAAATTACCATGATGAATAAGTTTCACATGAATTCTTACTTGGTCTATTTTCTCATTAGTTTGAGGTCATTCAAGAGATTGAATCTCACAGAGGACATTTCGCTAAGGTACCCACATTTGAGAAACTCTTGTAGTTGGTAATGAAAGAAAATCACATGCACCTCACCCACATGAATGATGCATTCATGAAGTACATGTTAGTGTATAATCACAACACCCCCAAATGGCTTGATTATGGAGTGGGGAATTCGGTGTGATTTCATAACATGGGACCATCTGTCATGCTAAGGGACTTACAAAACTTGATATGGACCTTTGGAGAAAGCCGGTTCTTGCTTCCTAATCTACCTTCCATAAGCTACTCTAGTGCACGCAGAATCTAACTAATCCTAATATAATTGTTCCAAGGAGATAGAGAGAGAGAGAGAGGGTGAAAGATCCTACACTAAGTGATGATACACCATAAAAGGAAGTGGTTGAAATGTAAATCATACTACCTAAAGTGGAGAGAGATGAGTAGAGGAGGGGGTGGAAAGAATGCACCACAGACCAGAGATATATTTCACATGGAACACCACTTCAAAACCCATTAAGCATGGCTCCCAAAACCTGCAAAAAATATCGAGTATGCATAATATACCTTGCAATCTTTGAGAGGTGAGAAGAGAAAAAATAAGCCAAGGATGGATGAGATATATCATGAAACATATTTTATTGCTCCAAAATGTTACATGGTACATCATCAAGTGGGAAAGAGGCAAAAAATGTCATTACAAAGAAATGGGAGGAGGCTTAGACTCAGTATTCCAGCCTAAGGAAGAAAGAGAGAGGGGGGCAGAGGAGAAAAAATGACCAACCCTTTGAATATGCCCCTCCTTTACAATATATAGGAAGAATAAGAGAGAAAGGAGGGAAAAATTAGAATCCTCCTCCAACTACCATGAGATGTGAATTAAATCCTATTCTAAAAGCTCAACCATTGTCAATCAATGCCGCTCTCAAATATGCCCACAATATGTCGATTCTAGTTCCTCTTTCTTCTCGGTGCGCCAAGGATGAAGAATGACGGATCAAATCAAACCTGATCCAGTTGTTGGAGGAAAATGGATTTTTTAATAATGGCCTAGAAGATGGTTCTTATTTTTTCCCACCTAACATCTCCAAAATTAAATTTTCATATCTCCATGGCGTAGACGAGGCCGAGATATTTCCAACGGTGCTAGATTTGTCATATTTTGAGCATTGAGTCAAAATATATGCCCATTTGAAATTTGAATCGGGTTCGTACAAAATGGCAGAACCAACTACCAAAACAGGCCCTTTTTTTAAACCAGACATGTGGAATATTTTGGCGCATGTCTAATGGCAGCCTTTGTAGTTTTTTTTCGTAGTTGCGTCGAGATGATATGTGGCTTCTTCCGTGACTCACTCAGTTTCCTCATGTTTTGGTTAAGTCTTTTTCTCGGTGGGGTCATATATCTGACTAGGGACACATGGAGGCCTGACGCTTGTTTGGAAACCTTCCCCAATTTTACTCTTGAATTAGCACCATTCTGACACTTGGCACCCTCCGTTGGCCTATCTCAATGCTTTGAATATTCAAACCCAACCCTGTCCCTTTATGAAACCAGACGCGTGGAGGCTTCGTGCTCATTTAGAAACCTACGTATAATTTTTCCTTTGAAGGAGCATTGGGTTGACATGTGGAATCCTCTGTAAGCTCTCAGAATTTTCAAGGACCTCTCTTACCTTTTCGGACCCTGAACACGTTGCGATTTGGCTCTCGTTCTCCATACTTAGTCAATTTTAGGCCCGTTCTATCCTATTTTTTTCAACTTGGGTTACATGGTGAACCCACACTCATTTGAGTTTCTACTTTTGGATTTACCTTTGGAAATGCACCGATCTAACGCCTAGAAACTTCCATTAGCACTTTTTATACTTAGTATTTTTTAGGCCCACCCCATCTTCCTTTTCGACTTTTAGCCATTGAATCTACCCGTATTTGGGTCTAGGACACGTGGGGGCCTCGGCACTTATTCGAGTCTCCCTTTTGGATTCAATCTTTGGAAATGCATCGTGTGGACACTTGGTAGCTTCCACCGAATCTCTATACTTCGCCAATTTTGGGGCTTATTCTAAATCATTTCCGAGCCCAACGATTTCAGAGTTTCACCGCTCCTTTTCTTTGAGCCTCTAGCTTATTTTGACATTGTATTCTCCTTCACCAACCCTACTATTCCATTTTAGAGCCCTCTTGTAATCTCTTTAATGGATTTGAAGCACGGGTTCACTTGACAGAGTTGTTTCTTGAATTTTTCTGGCACCGGTTCGTTTGATCTTTCAAAGGCCTTGCCACTCCATTGTAGAGTCCTTCTATTTCCTGATTATAGGATTTAAACGTGAATTCTCTGGCTTCTTCTTGTGTGGGGTCATGGCTGATCCAATTTTACCTGGGGGAAAAATATGGATAATAGTACCTGGTCTTAAATTTATGTGGTTATTTGGAGGAAAGTATGTCACCACAAACGGCATCCTTAATAGAAACATATGGCTCCTATTTCATACATATCTCTAATTTCTCCTACTTACGAGTCTACAGATTTGACCAAGCTCCACAGAGGTTTCCCAAGTACCTTAGTGAAATTTTTTTACTATTTGAGCTTTTAGAGGTCGCTCATATAGGTAAACAACAGACTTTGAAGTAGTAAAAAGTAGTTGATTTCATTTCCCATATCTCTCAGGGTGTTCACATGTAGTAATACAACTAATGGATCTCATATGGAGGCTACCTTAGCACATTTGACTCTTCATTCCTATACCGCCTAATCAGATTTCAACATTGGAGAGGGTCTTGACTCTTTTCATGCTCCAAACTTACACCGTGATCAAAAAATTAAATACTCTTTAGATGGTTGATGCACATGTCGTAGATCCTAGGTCCGAGGAAATCTTCCTATGGATGCAGGAGATAATAACACCGAAACACGTATTGTACAAAATTTCAAAGCCCCCGATTTTTCAATGATCACCTCATTGGCTAAGGGAAAGAAAAGGAATCTTTCACACATGGCTTCATGGTTCTACAACAAATAAATAGGTAATCGTATATTGAAGTAGCCTAACTTATGGTGATTAAGCTAGTGGACAAAATGGCACCGATGATTATGAAATGATCCCAATCAAGTTGGGGCTAGCTATTCATGAAGGTAATTTACTTATGTATCAATTTTCTTACGCTCACTTGGTGACAATGAACAAATAATGTAACAAAAAAATTAGTCGGTAAAAGAATAGGTACGAACTCTTTCCTCCTATGTGCAAGAGCCGATGGATTTGAATTCCACAACAATTCCCAAAGAAGAATTTACACCCATTAATAAATTCAATCAAGAATCTATCAAGAGGATGGATGAGCTCATGATGTAGGGCAAGCTAATAATGAATGGATTGACACAATTTACAAAAATGGAAAGCCGCTTCCCCAAGTGATAGTCAAACTCTTCACCTAGAAGTGTGTAATCGTGAAAAAGATGATCTCGCTTAGAGAATATTTTGAGAAAGAAAGGGATCACCGAGGTCCTTTGGGTCCACCGGCTCGAGGAGTTGATTAAAAGAAGTTATTTAGAACAACTTCTAAATACTTGTCATGCGTATGGGAAAAGTTCCTTAGGAATCAAATTTGAGGCAATCAACAGAGTTATCACCGAGTTGGATGAAAAAGAGGAAGAAGAATACAAGTTGAAGGATAATATTAACTGCCAAATTCGAAACTAGGATTACCTGTAATGGGAGAAGAGAAAATTGCTGATGAGTTGATTGGGGTATTCGAGGAAAATGTTAATAAAAATCATGGTAATCCATTATCCTTCAATAAGGATACCCTAGAGTTCCTTTCAAAGCTTCAGGTGTCCATTGCACTCATTTCAGAGAAGCATCCATCATGGTTGTAAAGTGCAAAGATATTAATGGTGTGTCTGACGGGTGCATAAAGACTCTAAGTTGTGTGTGCATTCCTCATGTCAATAGATTAGAACCTGGAGTGGCTCATTTCAGCAAGGAATTTGGAGAAATGGATATCTTCTCAAGTAGTGTGATATGGAGACTTGTAAGGAAGCGAGATCAGATTCACTAGGGTGAATCATTCTTTTGCATGATTCTTCCTCTTTCTTCTTCTTCTTCTCTCTTCTCTCTCTCTCTCTCTCTCTCTCTCTCTCTCTCTCTCTCTCTCTCTTCTCTTTCCTCCCAATGTTCTCTTTTTTCAATTTTCTAATTTTGCATTAGGGTTTGCACTTTTTGATATGTCTTTAAGTGACTTTAGAAACATGACGTAAAATTTAAGTCACCTTATTTCTATAAAAGAGACTTAATATTTAATAGTAATATGAACATCCTAAACTCAAAATTAATGCATATGAAGAGTAACCAGGAAGATGAAGAGTTATTTTTGTTATATAAATTATAATAAGCCCCTTATTTGAGGTCTTCTTAGATATTTTTGTGAATTCATGAGAGAAAGATCCCTATGAAAAATGAAAGAGATAGAAAATTATTCTGTTGGTGGTCAAAATTGTCTTGCCCCATTTGTGCCTATGAAAACTTATTGATTTATGGCCTCTATCATTTTCTCCTTCCCTGTGTTGAGCTTGGTCAGTCTTTG
Source organism: Taxus wallichiana var. yunnanensis (assembly GCA_018340775.1). Classification (NCBI taxonomy): domain Eukaryota; kingdom Viridiplantae; phylum Streptophyta; class Pinopsida; order Cupressales; family Taxaceae; genus Taxus; species Taxus wallichiana. The sequence goes on along the minus strand of CM031238.1, from coordinate 233,766,378 downwards.
TTGTTATTTTTAGTCAGTTCCTGGGTCAAGGATCATGTATGGGTCCATGGTTTGCTCCTTGTTCCTTTTTTCCTGGAAAAGGTCTATAACTTAGGTTCCCCATGTTTTTATTCTCCTGATCGAAGATTTGTCTCCCTTATCATTTCTACCCAAAAACTTGAAGAAGAATGAATTGATGCATCCCTAAAGAATTCATTTGAGCCCTGTAACATTTCTAAACTTTTTTTCCTTGAAGAAAATTTCATTCCTAGGCTCAAATGGTCTTTTTTTTTTATATTTTACGGTTTGTGGTGTTTCTCTTGGTCAAATTTACATGCTTGTATCTACAGGGACGATGCACCTTTTAGTTGGATGTGGCTCATCCGGGGCATCCTGTTATCACCGAATCACAACACCCTTATGTTGTTCCACAAGTGTATATACTTTAACTCATGGTGTGATTAGATAACATGGGTACCATATCCAAGTTGTGGGACTTGCTACTTGAGATAGACCTCCAGAGAAAGTTGGTCCTTGCTCCTAAACTACCTGCCACAATCTACTCTAATGCAGGGTAAACTAACTATTCTAATCTAGCTTTCCAAGGGACCAAGGAGAGAGAGTGCATAAAATGAAAGCCTACACTAAAGCGGTGATACACCAGAAAAGGAGGGTGTGTGAGAGTATCCTTCCAATGTGTGAGATAAAGAAGAAAAATGCACACTAGAGGGAGTGATGACAGTTCCCCACAATCCAGCAAAAATGCATTTTACAACAACATTTCAAACATACACAATGATAGTGGATCCTTGCATGAACATAAAGTAGACACAGTATTCTTGTAATCAAGATTAAAGGGGCAAGAAGAATGCAAGAAAACACAATAGGGGAAGATACATCCACAAACTTATATTTTATTGCTTCATGATATGCACAGTTCAATCTATTACAAGATAAGGGCCTGGATCGCCATGCAAGGAGTCCACTACAAGGGCCTATAGCACATTGGCTTCACAAAGAAATTTTGACAGAGCTTTGCTATCTAAAAAATCACCCCCTTACAATGAGCCCAACACTCCCATTTATAGAAAAAATGAGAAGAAAGAGAGAAGGGAAAATGGAAATCCTGAAATCTGTCCTTCAACCACTTATAAGAGGCATTAAATGGAGTAAAATGATTTTATATTACTTTCAAAAGGCTCCCTATTCTGTCCCAAAGTGCTGCAGCAGAGAAAGAATGATGAGCATGCCTCTTAATTGCACTCCTAACTACCAAATCAAACACTGTTATGAACCCGGCCACGTTTTATAAAATCTCTCCATCATTATCTTATCAAATCTGGAATTTATTTATTTTTGTGCTTCGGGATCGGAGCCACGATTCCAATGGTACCAATTTTGAGCGATTTCGTTGAGAAATGCAAAAGTTATGGCCTTTTGAGTGCGGGCAGCTATTTTGGGTCTGCAGGCGTTTTTTGTCATTTGACGGGAATGAGCATTAATTGAATGGAGCTGAATATGTTTCATTTCATTTATATATATATATATATATATATATATATATATATATATATATATATATATATATATATATATATATATATATATACCCTTATGTGGTGTAGAGGATGTCGTGTTTCGTTCTGAGAAAGTCCAATTTTGTGAAAATCGGAGTTCGAGTCAAAAGTAATGGCCGTTTGAAGTTCACGGGTCAAACGTTGACTTTTCTTCTTTGCTACAGCCATTTCGCCTTTTTGCGTCACGCACATACTTTTGTCCCGGCTGTCCCAAACGAATTCTTCGATCGGCCAATTTGGGCTTCGTCCCTTTTTGTGGCCTTTTCACTTTTTCGTGTCCCACGTGTACTTTTGCCCCAAGCTGTCCTGCACGAAAATCTCCGCACCGCCCGAAATAGATCATCTTGTGGAAAATCAGCCGATTCACATCCTCGCGATACTTTTTTCCCGGCTTATCCCAAGCGCGTGAAACAAAACTTGATGAATTTTTTTTATTCCCTTTGATCGTTTGGCTTGTCGCGTCCCACACGTCCCGACGTCCCAACTGTCCCGCGGACCGCCTGGGACAAAAATGTCTGAATTAGCTGATTTTCTTTGTATTTCAGCCCCAAACTTAGTACGACGAACCTCGGTGCGATTTAACGAACCTGGTATGATCCACACCCTTCATAACTGAAATGCCTTAAAACAATCCTGCAACCTTATTTTTTGCATTTTTTCCACTTTTCTAACTCGTTGGGTTTGCTTCTTGGATGGGAGAGTTAGAAAGAAGCCGACGGGGGCCCAAAAACATGATTTTGGGCCTTGAATCAATCTACTTGCTCAGGACTGAATAATTTGATGCATGTTATCAAAAGTACCTTGAGGGGTGAATTTTGGATAACAGTACTTAGAAAATTCATGGAAATCCTTAACTCAAAATGTTTCCATGTGAAGGTACGACACTCATTTGTAGATTTACTTTTGGCTTTTACCTTAGAGTAGTACCGAGGAGGACACATGGAGGCTTCGCTTGCTTGGTCCGTACATAGAAAAATTTTCATTCATTGGAGCAATTTGGTGGAACAGGACACATGGCAAGCTCATGCTCATTCAAGGTCTCCGCTTTGGGCACCATATTGAAGTTGCACCATGGAGACACGTGGAGGAACCGCACATGTTTGGGGACCAGCCCTTGAGTTTTATTTTAAAGAAGTGCCAGGATGACATGTGGAGGCCTCTAGTTGCTTTGCATTTTACTTAGAATTTTTAATGGCCAAAAGGAGACTACCTCGGAGCATGACACATGTTTCCTTCCACTGAGTTTCAAGCATTCGGATAGACCTTACTGAGAATAGGACACGTGGAGAGCTCATGCTCATTGAAGGTATCAAATTTTTGGGACTATCTCAAGGTGCGCCATGGTGACAAGTGGCAATTTGAAAAGTTAAAGAGGCAGGAGGTGGACCATCGAGGCAACTTGGATTTTTGCCCCTTAAGGATTAAAATCTCAAAATGGCCCACAAGCCCAATGAGGAAAAAGGTCAATGTTTTTCCACATCAACGATAGATGTGCGAGGCTTTGGGAAATTCAAAAAATTTCCTTTAAGATAAAAGATTCAAAAGTAAAAAAGGAAGCGTGGCCCCGCTCCAATCACATTTGGACATGTGTTAGGCTCGTTTTGTGAGGGTGAAGCTGCAGGGAAAATTTGGAAAATTTTCCCTTTTCCAAAAAGAGAGTAAAATGGCATAATCTGGTCGTCGTTCCACGCCAATCACATTTGGACACATGTCAGGCTCGTTTATCGAGGGCAGAGGTGTTGAGAAAAATGGAATTTTTTTCCATTTTTCCAAAATGTTGTAAAAATTCAAGGGAAGCACCTGGGTCTAATCTAAAGTTTGAATCTACCACATGGATAACCTAAATTCAATGTAAAGATCAACAACATCTATGAGTGTAGATCTAAATTTCCCCATTTCTCTCGAAACACGTACAGCGTAGCAGATGAGCCTCCATGATTTCTTGGTATTTTCTACATGCCAAGCAGAGAAGGAATTTAATTTTGATATCTGAAGTTTGGTGGGAAGATCTGGAAGGTATCTTTTACCATTAAAATGGTCTGACTTTCGTGCCCGATTATATTTTTTGTTTTTTCTCTCCCAAGCACGCAAGGGGCCATATTTGATAGATTAGGGGGTAGAAGTAGCTGGAAAATTAAAGGAATAATTATGTACCAAAGAAAGGATTTGAATGCGGGAGGCATTTGATGAAATCTACCCCCTCGAGCACCTGGATACTTTTGTAGATCTGATTCTGTGAATCACGAAAGAATCATGGTGAGAACTAGTGTATTTAAAGTTTGTTTCTTTTAGGAGGAAGGGGATTTGTTGTAAAGGTTATAAATGGCAGAAATTTTTCATGAAAAAGGGTTGGGAGGTTGGAAGTTGGAGGTCAGAGTGTTAGAGGTCGAAGAAAATTCCCAAGAGGAAAATTTGACTAAGCCTGTCTTTTGAGAGTCCATTTGAGAAGCTAGGTTTTCTCTTTCTGTATTAAGTTTTACTATGTCAAGGTGGTTGCAAGTGTACACCATTGGCGAGATCTGATATTATTATGTGAAATTTTTCCCTACTAATAGACTTTATCAAATTTGAGTTATTTTTGTGTTGTCTTGAGAAAAATGTGTTGGTTTTATTTCTGCATGTTTGCAAGTAGTTTTTCTTATTTCTGTTGCAATCGTGTATTAAAATTTGATTTAATCATGAGCCTCAATCCTTGTGACAGTTTAGTGGCATCTGTAATTCCATTTCTTAGAAGATCTTTCATTTGGGATTGGAATAAATGATTTAAAATCACTTTTCTCTCATCTATTGATAGAGATTGTCTGTAAGCCTTTGGGTGTACCTTAGGCGTGATTTGACTCAAATCTTGATGCTTTGTTGAGTTTTCTAACTCGTGCCTTTGTGATAGAATCTCAAAGATTGTGTGAAAGAGTGCTAATCTGGGCCTCCATTGAAGCACATATTCTGGTTAAAGAGACATTTTAGCTATTCTGTGGCATTTTGTTGGTTTGAATTTCCATTTTGTAAGGTTCCTCAAGGATCTGGTGAATCTAGTTTCACCATGCCCCACCTCCCACCAAAAATTCATTTAAAAACAGCCAATCCTACCCATACTACCCCTGTTTGTCATCATCTGTGTATGCCAATGCACAATCCTCATCACTAAAACATGCAGAAATTAGGGTCTCAAATGTCTTTAGCAACCTTTGCCCTCTTGTGAAAATATCTCCATGATCTAGAAGTGAAAACTCGTGAGAGTCATATTTGGTGTGTTGATCATATTTTCCCCAAGGTCTTCTATATAAAATTTATACAAAAGAAAGGTACATGTATCTCCTTTCATATAAAAAGGTTACAAAATAGGTTCTCTTACATTGGTTGAAAGACACGACTTAAAATAGTTAGGATCAGATCACATCCCTTTTCCTGTGCTACCCACTCCCTTCAAATCCTGAGTGCCAACAAGTCAAATAGATTTCTTCCCCAACTACAAAACGACATACATGATTATCTACGCCTTTGAGTGTCCCATCTAATCCATGATGCTTCTCGGTATTTGAAGGAGGTTAAATTTTGGTACAAACAATTCCATTCCCTATTCTCAATTTTTCTCTATTCTCATACTATGTACAACTTTTGTTTAAGCATCAATACATGAAGAAAGAGTTTCTAGCCCTCTTTTGACTAAATAATTCATTGATACTCTGTGCTCATAAATTATGATTGGTCTTATTGCTCTTTCGAGAGGTTTTTATTTTTAAGTTTAATTCATGTGATGAAACTTCTAACCGATGTATGCAAGACTCTGATTTTCTACTTGGAGCATTAGTCCTCTTATCAAACATTCTCACTCTCTTTCCTGCTCTCCTAGAAAATTCCTCTGTTATAGGTATCTGCAAGCTTTTACCACAGGGTTAGTGGAGTGCCCCTATTGGATCTCCGGCCGCAAGGCCAACCCAGATAAAAATCACCTTACTCACCCATGTATTTACATAAGTTATAACTTTTAATTAGATCGACTTAGATTCCTAGATCATTGGAAAGAAACCCACAAATTTGTCCCATGAAAAATTTTCTCGCCAACTGTTATATAGTGGAAAATTAAATGTAATAAATATGTAAACCATAAAAAGGACATGTTGTGGAGTATTCCTACCCTACATTTCTTACTTGTATTAGTGTCATTGTCCTAGTTTACATCATTTTAGTAAGACATTGATGTGTGCCTTATGATATTTATTATATGAGTTGGTTCATGTTTGTGTAAGTGTCGACGTGATGTCAAGTTTCTTTTTTTGGATCCCATGTGTTGTTGTGTAGCATGTAATTAAAGATAAAAAAATTATTATGATAATTTTACTATTGTATTTTGTGTGTCAAATATGTGGGCTTCAAAATGTGATTTATTTGGTTTTGAGTTTCAAGGGTGCATGTTATATCAATGATTTTTTGAATTTTTTAGGTTCAAGGTTTTTAACAAATTATAGGTTTTGGGGTTTTCCAATTATTTGGATTCAAGTTTCAATATTTTTAGCCTTCGGGATTTTAATTTTCATTATTTTCTAGTACATTTTTCATAATTTTAAAGGTTTTAATTTCAATTCTTTTACTTTTAATATTGTTAAGGTTTCGAGATCTGGAGGATCTTTGTATCAATAAAATTCTTTTTTAAGGTGTTTTGGATTTGATCTTTTCAGTTGAAGGTTTTTTTGGTATCATATTTTTGAAACTATTTCAATACTCTCGAGGCTTTCAAGTTCATTGCTTTTGGTTGCTACATTTTGGGCTTGAGCTTTGGTTGCTTCATATTTTATGTTTTAGATCTAGGATTTTATAGACATTTTATGTCAATGTACTTTTCATATTTTATATATTTTCATGTTGAGGGGTCTGAGATTTTATAGATTTGAATAATTTGAGATTTAAGTTATTAATTTTCAAATTTTTAAAATATGGTTTTTCGGATTTCAAATTTTATTTTTTTGATTATTATTTGGTTTTAGTTTCAAATTTTTATATTCATGATTCAAGTTTTAATTTTTTTAGATTATTTAGTTTTAGGTTTTGGATTTCACATTTTTATATCAAGTTATAGGGTTAGTTGGGTTTTAGGTTTCATTTTATGTTTCAATTTTTAGGTTTTGAATAGGTTGGTTACATTTTATATCAATCTAATTTTTGAATTTTTAGAATGCTTTTTTTTTTTGTCTAGATTATGATATAAGATTCCACAATGCATATTTCACTTAACTCATATGTGTCTCCATTAAATTTTTTTGGTTATCATGTTTCAAATAGGATAATGTGTTATGTCAAACTACTTTTTATGTTCTCTGGATTTCCCAATTCAATGTTTTTGGATTTTGGGTTGTATGTATTTGGTTTATGTCTTGAAAGTTAAGGTAACATAGGAATATTTGATTGTAATGTAATTTTTTGTTTCCACAGTTTTCATATTTTTGGTTTTCATGAAATCCAAAGATTCAGCTTTTGATCTTCAAATTTAAGTTTTCTGTTTAGAAATTTTAAAATTTAGAATTTAGCTATTTTCAAGTATTTTTATTTACCTATATATTTTTTTCCTAAGTAAATATATTGGTTATGAAGGGGACAAAATAACCCACAAATACTAGTGGAGAGAATTATATAACAATGAGGAACAAAAGAAGAAACCTCTACCAAAGCCTTAAGAGAGACAACAACAACATTGTGACACCAACAATGAATAAATCATACATCTAACTCATCTATGAGCATCCTTCCCACCAGCACTTAAATGCATTTTAACGGGATCATTTTCACTTATCACTTTCTTCTTCTTCCCCACAGTATTCCATCCATCATCATTGTTTTGATTAACAATTTCCTTATTTTGAACCTGAATTATGATTTCAAAATTCTCCTTGTCCTCATGAGTTTACATCTCAAGTGAAAAGGAATTGGTATCCATGGTAGAATCAAGGGGCATTTCTTTCCTAGTAGGATTAGGAGAAGGGAATCTCTCCACAATCAATAGATCAAGCACACATTTCTGCATAGAAACATCCTCGAGTCATTATCTCAGTTGCATAAATAGATGAGTAGGATCAGAATCCGTCTACCACAAAGATCTACTTTTCCTTTCATTATTTTCTTGGCCAAAACACAATCAGCGAGATATATTCCCCAACGTAAAACAACATCGCATCTGAAAGGATATCACTCATAATCAAGAAGTTGGGTCCATGAACTATTTTGAACTTTTAGTTCAATGTTAGGAGATACGTTTTTAGAGGTATCACTCTCAACTAGGATTTGTGCATAGATTATATGAGTGAAATTAGATGTTTTATATTCTATGAACAAGATATTTCTCAATTCATTACTAATGGAGACAATATAGGCTTTATCCTATAATTGCAACGTTGAGTACGATAATCTAATCTAAATTAGTTTGTATGAAAATGTCTTAGTTGTTGGATTATAGGAGGGAAACCAGGGTTTCATGACTAAGTAGTGATATTGGCATGCCCAAATATTTTCAGCTATGGTATCCTTATCAAGAATAGAAAAGTAAAAAGTAATAAAGGAATCCTTAGCACACGGGTAGATGTTTAACCTTCGTTCCGTAAGAGGAAGATAATGATTTGAAATAAATTGATGGAGGGTAGGAAGACTTGCCAAAATCCACTAAAATTTTAAATTAGTGTATGATATTGATAGTAATTGTTAGCTTTAAGCACCTCTTTCTTAAAGGTGACATAAGGGGTGTTAACAACAGGTATCAAGGTTATGAGTTTACCAGTTTTCCCATGGAGCCTTTGGGAAAGATTTTTTTCACCATTTCCCCTATATTTTACAAATACCTTATAAGTTACCTAAAATGGGTGGAGATGCTCAAGGTATTGAGTTGCATTTTCATGATGAGAGACATCAACTCAAATATCGATTATAGAGGAATCATGATACAACCAAAATGGTGAAAATGAGTTTCCCCATCCCCCACTATCACAGACCTTGAGATTACCTTTTTCATCATGACCAGATCCATAGATTTGTTATCCATCAAGGAATTCACCATATCCAAGGAAGACCTACCACCCCCTGAGGATACCAAAGAACCCAACATCTAATGCATCATTATGAAGCCACTAGTTATGAAAAAGCAAAACCCCATCAATGGGCTCTTCGGAATTTCTGCCCACTTAAAAATACATTATAATTATAATTTGAAAAAACTATATAATTTTGAGCAATTTCTAGATAAATAATTGGTATTTATTAGTTTGAACTTCAACATATTTTTACACCTTAAAAGAAATTTCTAGTTACATACCTACATTATGAACTAATAATTATAAATTAAGTACATGATCATTTGAAAAATAAAATTAAACACTTAAATACATCATTTCAATATTAATATTATTTGTTATACTTAAAATTTCTTGACATATATGTAGGAATCAATGAAAACGAAGAAGCTTCCAATAAAAACCACGTAGATAAACCTCATATTCAAGGTATGATATTATGGTTGAAAACATTACGATTTTTGAGTAAAAATCTTGTATATGATGAAAACCTTGAGATAAAATATTCTAGTTAGTTTTTCAATAGATTTTTTATGCTATTTTTCAAATAACTTTGAAATTAATAGAATGTCTTATAGTGACAGTTTAGATTAAATGTTTTCAAGATTAAATTTTTGAATTTTTATAACCTCTAACATTTTGGATTATATTAAGTAATTGATCATCATTCAAATTGAATTTAAATATTGATGGTTGTACATTTATTCTACCTAATTTTATTTTATTCTTATTTAATATTATAAAATATGACAATATATTTAAAAATTAAGTATGTATTTTGGTGGTTGGTTATCTTGTACTATAATATTCTATTATATAAATAACAACATATTTTATAGGTGGAACCATCACGTGACCTGATTCTCTCCAAGTTGGACAAAATGATCCCTCCCACATCACATCTCTATCACTCTTCACCTCTCTATAGAAGGTGGGGACAAATATTGAAAAATTTGGCAAGTGAAGGTTATAATTTCTTCTAGTTTCTTGTTTTGTTGCTAATAGGGTGTTGTTTTCTTACTAATTTGTTGCATTTTTGTTCTGTTTGGTCCTTTTTGTATAGTTTCTCAAAAACTATAGTTTGCTACTCATGTATTATTGGGATGTTGATCCATATTAGCCGTATTAATTGCATTATCTGGCTTCTGATCCTTTTTTTGAAAGGGCTTATTCCCTTCAAAACTATTCACTACATTATTTTCGTATCTAGCTTTTAAGATTTTTTTAACAGGGTATAGTCCCTTCAAAACTTTCTACGAATAATAATAATAATAAAACATACTAGGATAACTATATATAAAAGATGTCAAGAGGTATCATTTTTGAGGTACCTATGTTGATTTTATGACATAGGTTGAATAGGAACCTAAAGAATGATATTATTAGACATATTTTACATAGATTTTTCAAAGATTGATATGCTAGTAAAATCCATTATTAGTTCTTTTCCATTTAACATATAATATGAAAAATTTGATTAAAATAAAATTGTGTAAAATACATGCAAATTAAAGTGTGTAATATGATAATAAAATAATTACTTGAGATTGTTAAAATGTTCCATGTACACCACATTGAATGATAAAATTACAGTATGAAGTATTTAATAAGTAGAGAATATTAGTTGTCTTTTAAGTACTTTAGTCACTATTCCCCATCCTTCAAGTTCAAAAGTATTTTACTTGTCATCATATTTTCAAGGCTTTTATATGTAAATAGTGGTACAATTAAAAGTAGTTATAACAAATTTACATAAGACATAACCAAAAATGTTAACCTTTTTTAGTCCTTCTATTCTTTATCAACTATAACTTTCAAAAGAGTCAATACTTTTGATTTGTGTATTATCAATTCTTAAGCAAATTGTAAGGGTAATTGGTGTGTGCATCCCTTTTGTATTGTTTTAATTGGAATTGTCTATGGAGACATATATTCAAAAGGTATTTCAAGTAACTATTGAATTAAACAAGAACATATGTCATTAGTTATGGTGGGGAAGTTCTTGGTTTGTATATTATGCTTCAAAAATACCCCAAAGCTCCATTTATAAGACCTATTTCTCTCCAAATATTAGAGGTTAATATGATCCTTGATTCAATATAAATTAATAACTCCAAATCAATTTTTCCATTCGGATATCCTATTGTTTTGTCGGTACTACCTATATTGGCTGCAATATTATGTGGAATAGATAATTTCAATGAATGTACTTTTATTTTGTTGTGTTTATCCATATTAGTCTTTATGACAAATGTTGGAATGTGGTCATATAGGTGTTATAATTAATGCAAACCAAAATTAATGACAAAGTGAATGATGGAGTAGGGCCTAATGATGTTTTGCATGGTTTTGACATAGTGGTTCATATGTGTTCATGATGATACAAGGATATTTAGTGAAGATTGATTACTCTTGCAAACCCATTTAGGTTTCTAGGTGATGTTGCATGATGGTATGAAATTATTAATTTCTTAAGAAGCATGTTGGTATGATGGATAAAATATTTTTATAGTTCTTAGGAACTCACATCAATGACATGATGTAGATACTGGTGATTGGCTATGTTTCATGTGCTTATTTTGCAAGGTATGAGTGAGCGGGGATATCGGGATGATATTTGGAGATATATGAGCTCATGAATTCATGTATTTAGGTGTATTATGGTTTTATCATGTATGTGTAGGTCATTTTAAGTGATTTCATTATGAGTTATAGTTTTTTTCAACTTGACCCTATCTTCTACAATGTGAAAACCCTTGGGGATAACAACGTAATTCTCGGTTTCGGAGAGTTTGAGGTATGGTGATGACATTGTGATGAATGGATAATTTGTTTTTATTTTTAATGGTTATTTGATAAAATATTAAATTTCCCATGAGCTCGATTTTGCAAGATATGTTAATTTCGGAGAAATAGGGTTAACAACTAATGCATTTCCAAATTGAAATTGAACTATTGATGCTCGCCTTGAATTGAATAATTTACATGGGAACTTGTAGATTTAATAAATGTTTCTAAATTAATTCTATATTTTAAAAAAATAATAATTAGCCCATTTCATTGTTAGGTTTTTATGAAATTTTTTTAAGAAGGTGAACTAGTTATGGGTTTGAAAACCTAGCTTGAATGCAATATACAAGAAAATATTCCTAAGTTGCAAGATATGTTTCTTAGTAGATATATCATTATTTTAACATGTATAGGAATCCTTAATGTTTCCATAAAGGTATGGAATATTTCATGGTGATTTGTGGACACCACTCAAACAAATCGAGTTTCTCAAGAAGAGTGTTTTCATGACAAGGTCGTCCAAAGGAGTAGAAAGATAAATTGAAGTTGTGTGATGTATGTGAGTTTTTATTGATGTAAAAGGATTTTTCAAGACATTTTGATTTAGGTACATGGTCAAATGAGATTCATTCATATTGACTAGTCAAAGTGTAGTTTTGAGGCCATAAAAAAATAGTGCTCAATAAAATGAGCATAATGAGAGCTACAAGTGGAATTGTGACATGATTAAAATTTTGTTGGAAATAATATTTAGGTATATTTAAATTAATATTTTTTTTTCTCATGATGAGGTATTTTTCTATGGTTTCTAGGTCAACATTTGGATAAGAATATTTTCTAGTACATGATGGGACATGATTTGCTAGATATTTTGAGTTGTTTAAAGCATGCGATGGATAAGGTTATGCTTGATATCACATTGAATGTGAAGATGGATGATTTTGAATCCAATTAATCCATTGATAGGTATATATTGTTCCTAAAAAAATTATCAACTGATATTTTAAAATAACTTTTTTGGCAAGTTGATTTGGTGAAGACAAAAGTGGTTGAGGTTTGAGCAGGTGATTGTTTCAAGGATTATAAATTTCTTATAAGTGTTATAAATGTTCCATAATTTCCATCAAGTGGTTACATGGAATGTTTTTATTTGAAGTGATTTTGTGGCATAATGAAGTTTCCAGGGTTCTGAAGGGTGTAGGAAACAACAATTTTGAGAGGAACAAAGAGTATTGGGCCCATTAAATGAAATAATTTGATTGGTTGAGATAAATTTTGATCATTTATTAATGTTAAATGTTATTTTAATCATGTGTGATGATTTTTGGGTCATTAATAACTATGTTTTTTATGTTAGGGAAATTTTATCTTTGTGCCAATGAGATTTTGACCATTTTGGAGCATGAAATGTAGTTTTGGATAGGTCGACCTACTTGGATCACTTATGAATGATAAATTTATAATTTCATATATTTTTATGATGCAAAGGTCAATTTGAAGGTTGAAAATAGTTTGTTTTTAAATTTGAAATGAACATGAGCATATAAAAGAATTATTTTTGTGCTTTTGCAAGATAGTTGTGTGTGTGTAGGAAGTGTGACCTAGGTGTGTGATTTTTGTAGGTGTATGAGAGATAATTGAGATCATATCAAGTGTGTTGCATTTTTAGTAATAATATCAAGTAGGTGTATAATTTTTTTAAGGTTTGAGAACTGAATGAAGAACTAGTTTTTGAATGTTCGAACAATTGGGATTTTTATGAGGATTTTAAGAAGTGTGAGCTAAACCGAGTGGTTTCCATCAGTTATGGTAGAAATAATTTAGAGATCATATCATCGTAAGTTGGTTGAGTGGGGTCTTGATCATCTTTGGGGGTTGTATCCTCCTTGTGGAGTTGGTGCTTCATAAAATTAGGGGTTGGTGTTCCTTGTAGGTTTGTAGCTCTATTAATCTAGGGGTTGGTGCTCCTTATGGGGTTAGTGCATCACTAAATATTGAAACATATGAATATAATATTTTTTTAGTGGTTTTTATTCCCATTAAGTGTTTCCCACTTATATCTTGTGTCTTGTGTTGATTATCTTGTTTATGATTCTTTCACACATCTCGATAATTTGATGTATGCACACATATATGAATGGCTGATTGTTTATGAATATTTGATTAAGAAAATTTGAAATATGAATTTAGATTTTTGTAAGAATTGATTCACCCCCTCCCTCTCATTCCATTGTGCTTCTAACAATTGGTATCAAAGTATGTCCTTTTGGAGAAATTTCACAGCGTGAAAGGAGATCCTTGAAGCAAATAAATTGTCAATTGGTAAGGTTATTGACAAGGATCCCACATTTTATGGAAAAAAACATGAGTTTTGGAATCTGAGGATGAAGACATGTATTATATCCCAGGGGTTTTATGTTTAGAAGATTGCTGAATATGGCTATGTTATTTCTTCTACTCCTATTACCAATAGAGTAAACAAGGATGCATATGAACAAAATTATAGGGATTTAAATGCTATCATTGAAGGTCTTTGATAATCTGAATTAGGAAATGTTATGAATTTTAAATCGAGAAAAGTATGCATTGCAAAAATTATGAGTTATTTGTGAAGGTAACTCAAAGGTAACGATTGCAAATCTTCAAACTTTCATAAATCAGTTTGAATTGCTTAAGATGAATGATGATGAGTGCATTGCAGCATATCATCTTAGAGTTGAACATATTTTCAATAATATGATAGAGTTAAGAGAAGAAGTAAAAGATTAAGTAATTTTTAAAAAGGTATTGGGGTCTTAAACTCAAAAAATTGACACAAAAGTTGCTTCCATAAGAGAAGAAAAGGATTTTACTTAGAAGCTAAGTATGGATGATCTACATGACACTTGTATAGCCTATGAGATGAGAGTAATTGATTCTAAACCTTCTAAGAGAGAGATATATCTTCAAAATGGAAAATTTGGCTAATGAAACAAAGGTTACATCTTAGGATACCACCTTAGATCTTGATGATGAAGATCTATTTGCCATGGTTGCTAGAATAATGACACTTCAAACTGGTAAGTACAAGGGAAAAATTCCTTTTGAATGTTTTAAATGTGGTAAAGTAGGTCATTGTTTTACTAATATTCCTCATAGACATGATAAGAAAATAAATTATAAACATGATGGTGATCATGAGAAGAGAAATTAGAAGTTCGATAAAAATAAGAAAGGTTTTAAGAAGAATAAATTCATGAAGAAGAATAAGAAGATTCTATACACTAAAAAAGAGGATTGTTCCTTAGATACAACTACTGAAGTTGATAGATCCAATTCAGAGATTGAATTTGATCACAATTTTTTAGGAGATAAGGTTATTTTCATGACAATGCAAGCTATGACATCCTCTAATGGTGACCTAACTTTTTGGGGTGATATTTCAGCTGATATTTGAAAATAAGATGGAGGAGAAGATGATGGTTTAAGGCTTCTATTGGCATATGTCCAATAAGAATTAGAACATGCTGAAAAGAACAACAAGAAGTTGAATTCACAAGTGAAATAGTATGAAGAAAAGATATAAGATCTTGGAGGAAAACATTGCGACATATCTCAAAAAATTGAGTAATCGGGTGGGAAGGCTAGAGTTGAAAATGAGTAACATAACTCCTAATCTACAATATAAAGAGGAATAGGTGATATTTCTCAAGAAGGATCTCTTAGATGGTGCAAGTAAGATGAAAACCTACCAAACGTTTGACAAAAATACTAAAGATCTTGATAGCTTATTGAAAAAGGCGAAAGTTGTAGGTGACAAGGATGGTTTAGGCTTCAAATATGAAGTCAAAGACAAAAAGATGACGAAATAAAAAATGGTTTCATGCAAGGATGTAGGATAACTAAGCACTTAGTAAGGAAAGAAGGAGACCCATATTAAGGACATTAAGAAAATGAAGAAAAATTGGCAACCCAATGCCTTAAGATATGAAATATATTTTAATGGTTTTTTCTATACATGTAATGCATTTCATAGGGCTAAGGAGTGTAGAAGGCCTCCTAGAGATACTCAGCCATGGAAAGAAAATATAAATTATCATGCTAAAGATGTTATATGCTACAAGTGTAATGAGGTAGGCCATGTTGCTAGTGCTTGTTTGAATGTTACATCTATTCATGTTGATGAGTTCAAAAAGATAATTCTAGTATTATGTTACAGTTGTAATAGAGTTAGAATTGTTATAAGGGACTGTTATCAATCCTATTCAAGTCAAAACAAGAGTTCTTCAGGTCCTAGAGTGTAAGATTATGGAGTTCAAAGACCTAGAATGTATGACAATGGTCCTAGAAGGACTTGGGAACCAAGAAGAGACCACATTATTCCTCCAAGAGTAGTTGATGATGGAAGACATGTTCAAACACAAATTTATAATCAAACGATAGATGATGACGGATTTTTACATGTTCCCAAGAAGGATTGGGACCTCTTCAAGACCTTCTTTAGGTCGTTATTATATATATATATACCTTCACTATGCTTCTTGGAGATATATAAGTGCATATGAAGAAATGGTGTGAGGGGGAAATTTTTAAGTCAATTTTTGCTTCCTCCATAAGGTCATGTTATGTCATTTATGCTCTTATTGATGGTCTTGTTGGTTACTGTGTGAGATGTCATGATCTCAATCTTGCGGTCTTAAGTAGTATATGCATGTATTCATTAAATTTTTATGTTACATTCTCATTGTGTGTGGTTGGTATGAGATAGTTTTGTATGTTAATGAGTTTCATTTTCATTTCCATTGAATTATATAAGTGTATATGAAATTAGAAAGTGTGTTTCATAGTCTCTAAGTTTGTGCTTAGTTGTATTGAAGGTGTATGTGGTTTGTGAGAAGCTTGGAGACAAAATATGAGTCTTGATGTTGTCATAAGGAAAATCATGTGTTGTAAGTGCAAGTTTCATGTATCTATGAATCCATGATGTACTTTGGGTTAGGATCATGTCTCAGAAGTTGCTGAAGTCCTTTCATAAGGTCTAGATAGTCTACTCTTTTTAGGTTGTGTGTTTTGGTCATCTCAAAGAAGGGTTTGAACTTGTCCATTGGTCTAAAATTTCATTAATTCCTATTTCATGAACTTAAAAGGATATATATGTTTCTTTTAAAGCTCTTGAAAATTCTCTTGTGTCATTATAAATACTTGACCTAATATTTCAAAAGTATGAAGATGAAAACCTGTGTATTGTTCTTAAAGGCTAAACAAGATAAAATAAATAAGGTTTCAGGTATGATTCTAGGTATTATTGTTACTTAATCATTGAAAGTGGTGATCAAAATGTTGAAAATTTCATCTACAAATCCTATGTTAAATATTAAGTTAATGAGAGATAAATTTGTGAGTTTTTAGGTTTCTCTTCCCTTGACTATGTTTTCGTAGTAGATAATGAATTATATTGATAGAAATTAAGATTTGGAAGTCCAAATGATGGAAATTAGGTATATTTTTTTAAATATCATCTTGAAAAGGAGGGATAATTTAGTTAAATGGTTTAAGGTCCTAATAATGCCTACATTCATGGGATTTTTCGATAGTTGATGAGTCGACGCTTTTGGTGTTAAAAGACCTAATTGGAAGATGAAGGTGCATGAGCTATGCAAGTTGTACTAGGGAACTAAACACAAGGTATTAGGAGAAACTTTTATGGATAAATGGGTGTATAAATCAAACATGATATCGTCATAAAATTACCTACATCAAAAATTTGGTTGTGTTTTCTTCTAAATCAGGACTACAAGACTGTGATAGTAGATTTAATGATGTCAACAAGGAATTGTGAGTTTATATACTTGTCTCGAGAGTATTGAATAAGTGTAAACTAAGAATTTCAGAATAATTATTGTGATAAATTAAAAATTCATGGTCTCTTGGTGCATTAGGACAATGCCTTATATTTCGAAGGCATAAAAATGATCTCGAAGTGCTCAAAATCTCTACATCAGTTATACATAAGCCTAATTGATTTAAGGTTATGCTCTAAGGGAGAAAAATGATTTTAATATTCTTTATAAATGATAATTGATGCTTGGTTGAGCCTTTTATAGTGAAAATTGACCTCTTAACATGACAATGTATATAAGAATCTTCATGACTATGCTAAGTATTGAATGAAGAAAGCTACGGTGTAAGTGAGTTTATTCACTTCATCATTTGATGTGTTTGAGCTTAACTATGTTATATTATGCATGAAATATTATGGTTATGTTCCCTAATTACTAATATTATACCTGGTATATCTATTTTTGTCTCATTTTTCATTCCATACACAATATGGAATGCTACAGTACACGATTCTACGAAAGACACAGAACATAATGCTTCCTCCGATAAGAGGTAAGTTGAAATGATATTGTTCTATTCTATTGGCTCATAAAGTAATCAAATTAAGGGAATAAATTATATAGAGTATAAAAATTGTAAGACTAAGGTCACAATGATCTCAAAGGTGAGGATATGCAACTATAGGTATAAGGTAAGAGTAAAAGGCATATTTTATTGTTATGCAAATTCTATGATGTGTTAAGATCATGGTTGATGGGTGAAGATTATTTCAAGAATGTTTATATTCAATTTCATATTTTAAGTTAAATGGGTATGTCTAGGTGGCTAAGCATGATCACGGCTTATATTGTATCATACAAGCATGTAGGAGTTTGTCCTAGTTGTGTTGACAGAGTATGTGAAGGGATCAATGCTTGCATTGCCTCTTAAGGTATAACAAGATTATGAAAGTGTGGAGAAATTATATCTTGACTTAACTTAGTCCTGATTAAGTGAAAATGTAGGAGCATTAACTAAAATAATATTGTTACAATGCTACAAGTGGATAAAAATGGTTATTTCTATAGGATAATATTGTGTTTATGATCTCTTCATGATAGGGGATTACTTATATGAACTCCTACGGGTTTCATTGATGATCCTAAAGGCCATATAAGGTATGAAGTAGGTTTTTACCCAAATGATAGTTTTTGGCTTATGAATACTTTATCTCTTCCTAATGTTGGTGCTAAATTTGATCTCGCCCCATTATCTCTAAAAATCTTCAATCCGAGGGCTCTGTTGTATTTTCTATTTCACGCAGAATGGATGCGTGAAATGTTTTCTTTATTTGTATGTTGTTGAAGATCCTTATCCATGGTCATGGATCACATTTGGGCCTTGTATCATTTTCATATTCATTTTCCTTATAGAAAGATTCAATTTTGGACGCAAATTGTGAAGTTCCCTTGCATCTTACTATTCGACGGGCATTTTTCCCCATCAAATTATATCTTAGTATCTTTAGATACATGTTCATTCTTTATTGGATGCGGCCCGATAGGTCTTTTTGGTGAAATTTGCCACTTTGGTCACATTTGTAAAAAATATCAAATTGGTTGCATGAGCCCTAATAGTCTCTAATTGGCTATCCCACAAATATTAAGAGGCACGGAAACATTCTTACTTTGACCGAATAAGGACACATGGCATATTTCACAAGTTAGAAGCATGAGGTGGGTCGCTAGGCGTTTTGAATTTTTTTCCTTTTGTAAAAAGGAGCAAAGTTATAAATTGATCCACAACCCCACAAGGAAAAAGTCTTACTTTGACCCCGAAGAAGGACACGTGGCATATTTCAAAAGTTAGAAGCAAAAGGTGGGTCACCGGGGCGTTTTGAAGTTTTTTACCCTTTTATAAAAAGGATAAAAATTATAAATTGATCTGCAACCCCACGGGAAAAAGTCTTACTTTGACCCCGAAGAAGGACACGTGGCATATTTCAAAAGTTAAAAGCAGAAGGTGGGTCATTGGGGCATTTTGAAGTTTTTGTCCTTTTGTAAAAAGGAGCAAAGTTATAAATTGATTTGCAACCCCATAGGAAAAAGTCTTACTTTGACCCCGAAGAAGGACATGTGGAATATTTCAAAATTTAGAAGAGGGAGGCAGCTTCTTTGAGGTGTTTCGAATTTTTTTCCCTTTTTTAAAAAAGGAGAAAAGTTATAAATTGACCCGCAACTCTGCTGGGGCCCACATCAAAAGATAAAATCGGAAGGCAGTCGGCGGAGGAAAATTGGAAATTTCACCTTTTTGTTGAAAATGGTAAAATTTCATAAATGAGCCGCAACTCCATCAAAGGCCCAAATTAGACAACTTTTCAATCCCGGTTTTCAAAGGTGGAGAGGCGGGGAAAAATATGAAAATTGCACATTTTCTCCAAAACTCATAAAATATAAACAGTAACCCCATACCCACTTTGAATCATATTTTTCCACATGGATGGCTCTAATATAAATTTGAGAAAGGGAAGAATCAATGGTTGTTGTGCATTGCATCTAATTTTCTACCATTTTTGCTCTAAGACTCCTAGAGATGCGAATACGCATTGTTTTTCATCATTTTTTGATGAAATTCCTTGTTGTTTTTGTCTACAAAGTGCAATTAATTTGATTTAGAGATTAACTTGTGAGTCCAAGGCATGTAAAGGTTGATATTTTGAAGTTGGAATTACTTGGGCACTTGCAAAAATGTGAATTACTAGAGAAGCTGGATGAAGAGAAAATTTGTACAGGAAAGAATGGGAAAAGAATTAAATGATGGAGGTTGTAGGTGCAAAGGATGAAAAACGTGTTGCTAGAGGAGATGACTGGGTACCCCAGTTAAAACAATGATGGAGATATTTGCAATGATTCACCTTTTTGAACAACTGGCAACTTTTTGTTGCAAACTTGTTAAATGTCATTTTTTGGAAATCATGATCAAACATGTAACAAACAAAGGTTCCTCAAATATATTTTTTGGGGGAAATATTGGATGTAAATTGAGTGTTATAAAAACATTATTTAGTCATGCAAATGGTCTGGGGTCAATTCTTACAAGAAAATTTGAGAAAGACCATCTTCATGAGAGACCATCTAAGAAACCTATTAGTCTCTTATATTTTAGATTTGATCATGTCAAGTTGGTTGAAAGTATACATCCATTGAGAAGATCTGAGATTGTTCAAGAAACCTTCCCCTACTGATGAATCTAATCAACTTCAAATTAATCTATGTTAATCTTGGGAAAAATTATGTCTATTTTATTTCAGAATGTCCACAAATAGTATTTCTTGTTCATATTACAATCTTGTGTTAAAATCCGTTTGAATCACACAGGCTCTCGTCCTTGTGATAGTTTAGTTGCATTTGTAATTTCATTACGAAAAGATCCTTCATCCTGTAATGAGATAAACAATTCAAAATCACTTTACTGTCATTTTGTTGATAAATATTGTCTGTAAGCCTTTTAGTGTATCTTAGGCATGAGGAACTAGGGATATTTAATGTTTAATTGAGTCTTTAGCTCGAGCCTTCACGTTAAATTCTTAGAGATTGTGTAAAACCGTGTAAATCTAGGCGTCGATTGATGCACACCTACAGTTGAAGGAATATTTTAGCTATTCTCAAGCATTCTCGTCATTTAGTTTTCCAACTGTTGTGAAGGTTCTCAAATATTTGGCAAAATCAAGTTTATCCTGCTTAATCTCCCACCAAAGTTATTCAAAAAAATGAATCCTACCTTAACTACCCCTATTTTCCTTGTATGTCCACAAATGAATAAATTCTACAGTCAAAATATGTAGAAGCAATCAAGATTCCATAATTTCTTTAGTAACCTTAACCTTGTTTAGAAAATATCACCATTCGTATAAGTGACACCTCGTGAAAGTTAAATTGTGGTGCATTGATCATATTTTCACAAGGTTTTCTTTCAAATTTGTGTAAAGAAGGATATCTTCATTCTCCTTTACCAACAGAGGTTAGAAAATGGGTCCTCTCACCTCGTTGAAAGGCACAACCTAAATTAGTGAGTATAGATAAAATCCTTCGAAGGTGCTATCCATTTCTCCAACATCTAAGTGACAAAGAGCCAATTGAATCACCTCCCCAGCTACAAAATGACATGCATGATGATTTATCTATCTTTAGGCATCTTGTTACATCTATGATGTTGCTCATCTTGCAAAGGAGAATCAATTTGGATACCAACACCATTTTGGAGCCATTTTCGGGATTATTTGAACATCGGGACCTATTTGTGCGGTAACAACACCATTTTGGCGTCATTTCCGGGACTTATTATCGTTGTCGGGGATTATTTGAACTCTAGGAATTATTTGTGTGGAGACAATAATTTTGGAGCCGTTGCTGCTGGGATAATGTTTTGCCATATCTAAGTGCAAATACGTTGTTTAAACATCATCCTTTGTTGAGATCTATAAGATTTGTGGAAGTTACAAGTTATGTGTGTAATATTTCCAATTTCTATTAGTTATTTACACTAAGTTTACATCATCAATGTTAAATACGGGTAGAAAAATGTTAGATATGTGAATCTTTGCATGAATTTAGTGTTTGAGATCAATTTTAGTGCATTTTCACAACTAAGATAAAAATCCTTAGTGGCGACTCCGTGTTGAATTAATTTTTGATAAATTCTAGTGTCTTAACCTCTGTCAATTGAAATTTATCACTAATATTTGCAAAGATGGAAGGAAGAAGATCTTTCTTTGTTAAAGACCCTATGAGAAGGTTGTTTCCATAATTGGAAAAGAAAAATTTTGAAGGAAGAAGAATCTGGAAAGTTATTGGAGATTAGAAATCAAGAAAAGAGTTATCAATTATGGAAACTGATCAACATGTCATTGAATATTGCCATACTTCCTCAAGTGCTTCTGAATCAGGTAGTCTTTTTATAGATCTGAATTCTTCAAATAGAGAGGGTCCTTCATTTTTATTTGAAAAGTTTACATCTCATTCTATCCCTGTGTTTTCCAAAGATGATAGGATCTTCCAAGAAAAAGAGGTTATAAAGAATATTCATTCTAAGAATTGCATTCCTATGCCCCAAAGACCCCTCACTCCTCATCATTTTATTTCTCCTATAAGATCACCTCCCCAAAACAATATGGCCCAGCCCCCACCTAGACCTCCATTTTTTGTGAACACTTTTGGTCCTATAGATTTCAAAGGTATGGATAGATATCCAAATTTTTTGCCCCAAGATGTTAGAAACAAATTGACTAAATTTCAAGGAAATAATGCTATTACTTGTGATCACCATTACAAATTTTTGTCAATATGATGGTAGAATTTGAGATTGAATTTGAGGATATGTATTTAAAATTGTTTATTCATACTCTTTAGGAAGATGCATGTGACCTGGTATAAATCTTTGCCGAGATAACTCAATAGATTAATGGATGGAAATGAAAAATGATTTTAGATTGCAGATATAGGGATAAAATAGACCCTAGGTTTCTTTTATCATAATTTGAAAATATTAAAAATAATCTTAATGAATATGTTCATGAATTCAATACAAGGTTTAATAAGACCCCGATTAGGCTACCTGTAATCCCGAGGCCAAGTGATGTTTCTTGTTTGATAAAGTATTCGATTCTTCGACAAAAAAATTACCTATTATTTAAGGGACAAGAACCTTAAACTTTGAGGTAGGCCTTCACCATGGCTTTTTGCTGATTGAAAATAACATCAAGGCAGTTGGTAAGCCTCCTAAGAGGGAAGGCATCAAGCTGATCAATCTAGAGAAGCATCAGTCAAGTAAGTCTTTGGATCTAGAAGAGGTTGTAAAAACTTTGACCGAAGCTATTAAGGAAATATCCTACAACCGCCAGAGTAGAGAAGGGGATTGGAAAAAGCTCCCAAGGTCAGCACAAGCCAAAAGGTCAAGAAATATTTATAAATCATCCCAAAGGTGATCATGGATCAGATGATAGGGGTAAAGGGCCCGTGGGATCGGGAAATGACAGCCCCAACCTTGGGAAAATAGAATCATGCCTGATCCTTTGACTACTAGAGTTGCTAGTTTGGAAGAAGCCAATGAAATTGAGTGGTGTGAAAAAAATTTCTTTCCACATGCCCCATGTTATGAAGAAAATAAGTTAAGGAATCTGATGATGACACGATGATGATGATGTGTGCATGATGGGGTGCTCTACGGGATCACAAAGAAGGATCAACTTCAACCGAATTAATCAAAGTGCAAGAACTGTTGCATATTTTGGGATTACATTCACTGGGTATTATCCCTTCCTCCCTATCATACTTTTGAAATAGATATGGTACAAGATTTTGAATTTCCTAATAATGATTTTGAATACTTAAGGGCATTAATAATTAAAAATTATGATCGAGGAATCCCTTCTGAGGAGGATAGACAGTTGTTAATGAATGTTGTGGTTGCCCAAGAAAAAGAATATAACACTAGGATTAAAGTTGTCAAAGGGGCAGGGCCTCAAGCCAAACCAAAACTCTAGTTCTCACCAATATCCCAAAAGAAACTCCTAAGAAAGATACATCGCAAAGGCCTTGTTTCCCAAACAAAGCTGGTATCCATGCCCTTGCTCGAGACCGTGAAAACTCCTTTCTTGTCGGATGAGTTTGTCAATCTTCCTCCAAATGATGCCTAGCCCAAATACATTCCTTATGAAATTAACCGAGTCTTGAGTCAGATCAAGATTTATGTTCTAATTGTTGAGCTGCTTAGGATTCCTGAGCACAAGAAAAGGTCCTATGAGTATTTATGATTAAAATAAGAAAAGATTACCCAAGTCATAAATTTAAACAATGTTGATACTCATCCTACCATTGCAGAGTTTGAAAAACCCCAAGTGCTAGAAGAACTAGGTGAGCCACTTGAAGTATATTTGGTAACATGCTTGGTTGAATCCCAGCTGAATGTAGATTGATTTTTCACTATTCTTATTATTAGGGACAGGCTATTACACAACTGTATGTTTGATTCTGGAGCATCATGCAATGTTATGACTCTTGAGGTCATGAATGAATTAGATATCAAAGTGACAAAAACTTATGGGAAGTGCACTAACATGGATTCTAGAGAGAGGTGCAAGTGGTTGGATGTGACAAGGGTTTGATAGTGCAACTTGCATCCTACCCGAGAAAAGAACATAAAACTAGATGTTGTTATTGTTGATTTCCTACCAAATGGGGAATGTTGTTATCACGAAAATGGGCTGCTAGTGTTGGTGGGAGTGTGCAAATGGATATGTCTTTTGCCACTATACCTATTGAGAGGTAAGCCTTGTAAATTTGTATGGTGAAAAGAAGATGCCACATCTCATTAAGGATCCCAATAATGTTTCCTATGAAGTGTTATACACACGACATTGATGCCGATAAGTTTGTTGGATTTTTGATGGTAAAGAGCACAAAATTGATCAATGCAAGTCTCTTAAACAAGTAGGTTCTCCTTGGACTTTTTCGTTTGATGGGGCTTTCTCTAAATTTGGAAATGTTGTTGGTATTGTTCTTATATATCCGAGCCGGGAAGAGTTTGTTTTTATTTTAAAATCTACTTTGAGTGCACTAAAAATATTGCAAAATATGAAGCATTGTTATTGGGTTTAAGAATTGTTTAAAAATATGGTATTAGAGTTCTTATATCTCCGGGCGGGAAGAGTTTGTTTTTATTTTAAAATCAACTTTGAGTGCACTAAAAATATTGCAAAATATGAAGCATTGTTATTGGGTTTAAGAATTGTTTAAAAATATGGTATTAGAGACATCATTGTTAAAGGAGATTCAGTGTCGATTCTCAAGCGGGTTAGAAAAGCGTATGCAACAAAAAATCGAGAGAATGAAGTATTATAAGAATGTAGTCTAGGATTTCATTGAAATGTTTGACTCCTTTAACATAATACATCATGATAGGAATTACAATACTCTACCTAGAAAAATTGGCCGTTTGGGGTCCGATTTGAAAATTGTACTATATCACCCTATTGTGAGTATAATATTGAGATATTAACTAGGAAATTTTTGTTCTGTCAATGTTAAACACGGCAAGTGTTCAAAGACGATGCCCAACTACAAAGGTTTTTGCAAAACCAAGGAGAATTTGCTAATCAACGTATAGATTGGGAGCCAATGGTTTGTGCGGTTGATGGAAAGGAGACTTTATTTGGCAAAGACATCATTCAGTTGAAGACTAATACTATTCCTAGAGGTTTGGTAGCACTTGAATCAAACTTTGATAATTTTGATTGCATTATCAACATACATGTCAGCCTTGAGGGATGTTGAAGAGCATGACCTGGGCACAAAGGATAAACCACGTAAGATCTGGCTAGGTAGCAATCTGAGCAAGGAAGAAAAGTAGTCGTATGTCCAATTGTTGAAGAAATACTAGGACTGCTTAGCATGGTCTTATTCTAAACTAAAATCATACAGAGAGGATATTTTCTAGCACGAAATTCCCTTGGAAGATTCTGCCAAGCCATTTAGGTAGAAACAAAGGCTGATCAATCCACTCCTTTCCTGAAGATGCAAGAAGAATTGAAAAAGTTGAGGGATGGAGGATCATCATGACCCGACAAGGTAGTCAAAGCATGGGTTGCAAACTTGGTACTGTCG
This sequence comes from Taxus wallichiana var. yunnanensis, assembly GCA_018340775.1. Classification (NCBI taxonomy): domain Eukaryota; kingdom Viridiplantae; phylum Streptophyta; class Pinopsida; order Cupressales; family Taxaceae; genus Taxus; species Taxus wallichiana. The sequence continues at coordinate 233,740,521 of CM031238.1, read as the reverse complement.
TAAAGAAGAATGGAGATAAAAGTTTTTGTGTGGAATTTAAAAACTTGAATAGAGCATCAATGAGGATAACTACCCTCTCCCAAATATGGAAAATATGTTTCAATTGGTTACTAGTTTTGAATTGTTATCCGGCTTCGATGGTTTTTCTTGATATACCCAAGTAGTTGTGAAAGAATCGAGTGAATCAAGAATGCCTTTACCATTCCTTAGGAACATATGTATATATCATAATGTCTTTTGGTCTAATGAATGTCGAGCCACTTTCCAAAGAGAAATGGATGTAGCTTTCTCTAGCTATATTAATTATTTCATTACTATATATCAAGATGATGTGATTGTTTTCTCCAGAAAAAAGAGTGACCACCTACAACACTTAGAAAAAATGTTGTTAGGATGCAGGGAGTATGGTATTTCACTAAATCCCAAGAAATGTTATTTTGGAGTTCGAAATCAAAGCTTCTTGGACACAATGTGTCAAAGGAAGGGGACATGATTGATCCTGAAAGGGTAGAAGCCATTAGCAAATTCCTTATTCCAAGAACCAAGAAGGGAATTCAATCCTTTTTGGGTAGATTAATTTTATTAGGAGATTTTTCTCCAAATTTGTTGAACTAAGTATCCCAATCACTAGCATGTCTTTGAAGAAATATCAAAGTATCAAATGGGAAGAAGCGATTATTTAGGATTTTTAAGGATCAAATAATTATTAAAGAATTCCCCTTTTTTATTAGCTACATATTATAAGAAGGCTTTCCAAATGTTTTCTTTTGCTTGAAATTACTATTGCATCTCTCTGTTGTTGCAAAAGGATGATGAGGGAGCTGAAAGACGAATTTCCTTTTTTAGTAAGGCATTACAAGGATCTGAGCTAAAGTATACTATCATGGAGAAGAAGGAATTTTCTTTGGTAAAAGCAACAAAGGTCTTCAGGCCATATATTCTGAGTTCAAAAGGCATTTCTTATATTCCCCAAACCATGGTGAAAGATATCCTATCAAAAATGGAGGTTTCAAGAAAAATATGCCAATGGGTAAACAAATTGCAAGAGTATTATATGGACATCCAAACAAAAAAATTGGTCGAGGTTTGGGCTGGAAAATTTACGAGAGAGCAATCTACAAATAATTAAGGTAAATGAAGTTGAAGAAGAAAGGTTAAATGTCCTTAAAAAAATATAAATTATGAATGGTACAAGGACATCATTTCCTATCTCAAACATCTATAGTTCCCTAAACATTTGAGAAAGAATTAGAAAAAGAATATAAGTTAGCTTCCCAAAAATATATCATTACTAATTTTGGGCTACCTTAGAAGAACCCTACGGGAGTTCTCTTAAGATGCATTACTGAAGATGAAGCCTCTAAAATAATTTTTGATCTCCATGGAGGAGTTTGTGGGGGGTATTTTGATGGAAGAGTCATAGCTCATAAGATCTTAAGGTCACGGTTATTGGTGGCCAACTCTCGAGAAAATGTGAAAGTTGCCAACACTTTTCTAGAAGACTAAAAGCTTTAGGCTCCCTTCCTTTGCAGCTTATATCAATTGAAGCCCCATTTAGGAAATGGGGAATGGAATTCATTGGTGATATTTCAGATCCTTCAAGTACTAGCCATAAGTGGATTTTAGTAGCCACTGATTACTTCACCAAGTGGGTGGAGGAAATCCCCACCAAGAAAGCAACTCACCAAATTGTCATGGATTTCATTCTGAATCATATCATTTGTAGGTTTGGAGTGCCTGCTAAGATAGTTGTTGATAATTCCATGAGCTTCCGGGATAAACCTTTGGTGGCCATGTGCCATGAATATGGGATCAATTTGACATATGATTCCAATTATAATCCCCAAGGAAATGGACAAGAAGAGTCCAACAATAAAAATTATTGAAGATAATTAGAATAACTTTGGAGTTGAACAAAAGGAAGTGGGGTGAGTAGTTGAAGTTTTTTGTTTGGGCTGATAAAATCAATGTTAAATGAGCTCCTGGAAAAATCCCATTTGAGTTGGTGTATGGAACTCAAGCTCTTCTTCCCTTGCATATGCAATTGTCTTCATTTCAATGTCTTTAACAACTAAAAAATCAAGAGGTTAGTCACTATGATGCTCACATCAATCAGATTGTTGAGTTAGATGAAGAAAGAAAGGCATCCCATCAAAGGCATGTAAAATTTTAGAGAGAAATTGAAGAAGTTGTTTAATAAGAAGGTGACTGCAAGAGCTTTTAGTGTGGGAGATCTCATGCTATTTTGGGATAGAAGGCACGAGGATAAGGTAAAACAAGGAAAGTTTGATGCATTGTTGATGGGCCCTTATTTCATTGACATTCGAATTGGTGAACATACCTTCTTCTTAAAATTCCTATATGGGGAATTGCTTGAATTTCCTATTAATGCCACGCATTTGAAACATTTCCTTGATTGATTTATAATAATCGAGGTATACACCATTCATACAGTGTATAGTCTTTTGGTTTTGTTTCTACTTTCATGTTTTTTTGTTTTGGTTCATCCTGGTCCTTGGCGACCATTTTTGTTGGTTTCATAGTTTGCTCTTGGAGGGTTGGGTCGTGACTCCATTTCCCAATGGTTTATTTTTGGCACTTGTTTTGCTATTTGTTCTTGTGGCACTCACTGGGAGTGACCATCCCCGAGTCGAGCTCATTTTAGTGCTCAAATTTATCTCACCCCTTTTGCTCTAAAAATTCTTCAATCTATGGGCTCTATCATATTTTCTATTTCCCGAATGGATTCAAGAAAGGTTTTCTTCATTTGTGTGTTGTTGAAGACCCTTCTCCATGGTCGTGGATCACATTTAAGCCTTGTATCATTTCCAAATTCATTCTCCTTAAATAAATATTCAATTATGGGTGCAAATGGTGAAGCTCCCTATATTTTACCATTCAACAGTGTGTGTTTTACTTGGAAATTATATCTCAGCATCTTCAGATACGTGTTCATTATTGATTGGATGCAGCCCAACGGGTCTTTTTGTGAAATTTTCCACTTTGGTCACATTTGTAAAAAATATCAAATTGGCCCTGTGGCCCTGATAGTCTCTAATTAGCTATCCAGAAAATATAAAGAGGTAGGGAAAAAGTATTACTTTGACCCCGAAGAAGGACACGTGGCATATTTCAAAATTTAGAAGTGAGAGGTGGGTTGCCGGGGTGTTTTGAAGTTTTTTTCCCTTTTGTAAAAAGGAGAAAAGTTATAAATTGATCTGCAACCCCATAAGGAAAAAGTCTTACTTTGACCCCGAAGAAGGACATGTGGCATATTTCAAAAGTTAGAAGCGGAAGGCGGGTCATTGGGGTGTTTTGAATTTTTTTCCCTTTTGTAAAAAGGAGCAAAGTTATAAATTGATTCGTAACCCCACAAGGAAAAAGTATTACTTTGACCTCGAAGAAGGACACATGGCATAGTTCAAAAGTTTTAAGTGGAAGGCAGGTGTCGCTGTGGTGTTTTTAATTTTTTTCCCTTTTTAAAAAAGGAGCAAAGTTATAAATGGATCCACAATCCCGTAGGGAAAAATTCTTACTTTGACCTCAAAGAAGGACACGTGGCATATTTAAAAGTTAGAAGTGGGAGGCAGATCGCGAGGTGTTTCAAGGTTTTTGCCCTTTTGTAAAAAAGGAGAAAAGTTATAAATTGACCCGCAACTCTGTTGGGGCCCACATCAAAAGATAAAATCGGGAAGGTGGGTTGATGGAGGAAAATTTGAAATTTTTCCTTTTTGTTAAAAAGGGTAAAATTACAGAAATGAGCCATGACTCCATCAAAGGCCCAAATTAAGCCATGTGTCAAGCCCGATTTTCAAAGACGGAGGGGCAGGGAAAAATGTGAAAATTACACATTTTCTCCAAAAATCATAAAATACAAAAGGCAACCCCAAGCCTGCTTTGAATCATATTTTTCCATGTGGATGGCTCTAATCTAAAGTTGAGAAAGGGCAGAATCAACGGTTGTTGTGCATTGCATCTAATTTTATCACCATTTTTTCTCCAAGACTCCTAGAGATGCAAATACACATTATTTTTCATCATTTTGTTTTATGAAATTCCTTTCCGATTTTCTTTATAAAGTGCAATTGAATGGATTTAGAGCTTAATTTGTAAGTCCAAGGAATATAAAGGTTGATATTTGGAAGTTGGAATTGCTTGGGCACTTGCAAAAACACGAATTACCAAAGAAGGTGGGTGCAGAGGAAAGAATGGGAAAAGAATGAAATGATTGAGGTTGTAGGTGCAAAGGATGAAAAATATGTTGCCAGAGGAAATGACTGGGTGCCCTAGTTAAAACAATGATGGAGATATTTATAATGATTCACCTTTTTTAACAACTGACAACTTTTTGTTATAAACCTCTTAAACATCATTTTCTTGAAATCATGATCAAACATGTAACAAACAAAGGTTCCTCAAATATTCTTTTGTTGGGGGGGAAATCTTGGATGTAAATTAAATGTTATAAAAAGCATGTTTTAGTCATGTAAATGCTCAGGGGTTGAATTATTATGAGAAAATTTGAGAAAGAACATCTTTCTGAGAGACCATCTAAGAAACCTATTAATCTCTCATGTTTTAGATTTGATCATGTCAACTTGGTTACAAGTGTACAACCATTGACAAGCTCGAGATTTTTCAAGAAACCTTCCCTACCTTGATGAACCTAATCAACTTCGAATTAACTGTGATAATCTTTAGTAATTTTTGTCTTCTTTATTTCAGAATGCATGCAAATAGTATTTCTTGTTCCTATTGCAATCTTGTGTTAAAATCCCTCCGAATCACATAGGATCTCATCCCTGTGATAGTTTAGTAGAATTTGCAATTTCATTATGAGAAGAGCCTTCATCCTATAATGAGATAAACAATTTAAAATCACTTTACTGTCATTTTGTTGATAAAGATTATCTGTAAGCCTTTGAGTGTATCTTAGGCATGAGGAACTGGGGTCTTTAATGTTTAATTGAGTCTTTAGCTCAAGCCTTCATGTTAAATTCTTAGAGATTGTGTGAAACCGTGAAAGTCTGGGCCTTCATTAATGCACACCTTCCGGTTGAAGGAATGTTTTATCTATTCTTAACCATTATTTCATTTAGTTTTCTAATTGTCATGAAGGTTCTCAAAGATCTGGAAAAATCAAGTTTATCCTACTTAATCTCCCACCAAAATTATTCAAAAATAATGAATCCTACCTACACTACCCTTGTTTTCCTTGTATAAATGAATAAATTCTACCGCTAAAATATACGAAAATCAAGATTCCATAATGTCTTTAGTAACCTTAACCTTGTTTAGAAAATGTCACCATTATTTAGAAGTGAAACCTTGTGAGAGTTAAATTGTGGTGTATTGATCACATTTTCTCAAGGTTTCCTTTCAAATTTGTGCAAAGAAGGATATATTCATTCTCCTTCACCAACAGAGGTTACAAAATGGGTCCTCTCACCCTGGTTGAAAGGCACAACCTAAAGTAGTGAGGATAGATCAAATCCTTTGAAGGTGTTATCCATTTCTCCAACATTTGAGTGATAAAGAGCCAGCTGAATCACCTCCCTGTATACAAAAAAACATACATGATGATTTATTTGTCTCTAGGATTCTTGTTAAATCTTTGATGTTGCTTAGCTTGCAAAGGAGAATCAATTTGGATACCAACACCTAATATGAATGAAAATAAGCGAGAAAGTTGTTTAAGACTGTGTAAATGTGTATCAAGTGATTTCTGGCAAGAACTCAAGATGAGTCATTCAAATTTGTTCCTTTGAGATAGATATAGTGGTCTTAAGTCCAGGAAAGCTATGGTTCTCATGGTAAAGGTATGTGTGTTGTATTATAGCTTTCCAAAGTTGGTCCTAGAACTACTAAACAACTACTTCATGGATCTTAGTTCTAATGTGGTATGAAAAACAATAAATTGTATTGTAAATCTAGTCTTATGCCAAGACAAGATGGAATGTGGTCAAGAAATTTGGTGTGATGGTTTGGCATTATCATTTATGGCAATGTTGGCATGTTCTTAATGTGTATGGCTCAGGTAATGGTTTGCTACAATAAACTCACGAAGGTGAAAACAAGGTTGATGAAGAAAAATAGTAATTTTTGCATGCCTAGATGGTGGAATATGATGTTTTGGCTCAAAGAAAGGTATGCTAATGCTTCTTCATCCTTTATTGATGATGTTAAGATGCAGAAATTCTTGGCCCGGGGGATCATGGTGTGTCTATGGTTGAAAAGAAGCTAAAAGTCAAGTTTGATTGATTTCTCAAGGTTTTGAGCTTGTTTGATTTCTTTGGTTGATGTTTATAACCAAATAATTATGATTTTAAGTGATGGGATATGAATAACATGTTGATACAGGCATACATTTGTCATTAATGTAGAAAGGGGGAGAAGTTTAGATAGTTTTCCATCAAAGAGAAATGGGGAGATTTTTGGCATGTTGTCTTATACGTGTTTTCATTAATGAAATCCACATTAATGAAAAATTGAATGATGTATTAGGGTCAGATGATGTTATACATTGCGTTGATATCATGTTTCATATGCGTTCATGATGATACAGGATATCTAGTGAATATTTCTTACTCTTGCAAGCCCATTAAGGTGCCTAGGTGATGTTGCATGATGGTATAAGCTTCTTGAATAAATGAGGATCATGTTGGAATGATGGATAGAAAAGGTTTGGAGAGTTCTTGGGAACTCACATCAATGAAATGATGCAGATATGTTTGATTTTCTATGTTTTAGGTGCTCATTTTGAGCAGGTATGAGTTCTAGGGGATGTGAGGATGAGATTTGGAGCTATATGAGCTCATGAATATATGAATTAAATTTTATTATAATATATCAGGTACTTATGTTTCATTTTTCAGGTGATTTCATGATGATTTATATTGTTTTTCCAACTGACCCTAGGTTCTATAGTATGAAACCCTAAGGGAGAGAAATGTAAGTCTCGGTTTCTGGAGAGTTTGAGATATGATGATGAAATTTTGATGATTGTATAATTTTTCATGATGTGTCATCGTGCTTTGAGAAAACTTTCAAGTTCCAATGAGGTGAATTTTGCAAGATATGTCAGTTTTGGTAAAACATGGTTAAGAACTAATGCATTTGCAGCTCAAAATTGAAATTTTGATGCTCACCCTGAATTTTGTTATTTTTATGGGATCTTGTGGCTTTCAGGGATGTTTCTTTATTGAGTCTATAAATTTTTATAAAAATAATGAGGTCATTTCCTATCGTTTTTATGAACGAATGTTAACAAGGTAAACAACTAATTATGGGTTTGAAACCCTAACTTGAAAGTGGTATGCAAGAAACTCTTCCTAAGTGGCCATATTTTTTTCCTAGTGCATGCATGATGATTGGAACATATAGAGGAATCCTTCAAATTTCAATAAAGGTATAGTAGAGGTCATTGTAATGAGTGGATCCCACTCAAACAAGTTAGTTTCTAAAGAAGAGTGTTTTGGGACAAGGTTGTCCAAAGGAGTATCAAGATAAATTTATTCGATGATGTATGTGAGTTTTTATTGATTTATAAGGATGTTTCAGGACATGTTGATGTAGTTAAATGGTAAAATTATCTTCATTCAAATTTACTGGTCAAAGGGTAGTTTTGAGGTCATAAAAAGTAGTGTTAAGTAAAACCGAGCGTAACTACAACTATAGGTGGAATTTTGAGATGATTCAAAATGTGTTGGAAATAAGATTAGAATATATTTCCATTTATATTAGGTTAGATCATGATGAGGCTTTTTTTCGTGGTTTCCAGGTCAATCTTTTGATAAGAATATTTTTTTGAGGACAAGACATGATGTCATCTGCTAGAAGTTTTGAGATGTTTCAAGCATGAGATGGACATAAAATGTTAAGAAAGATGAGTTTTTCATCCAAATGAATCCATTTAGAGGTCTTTATTATTCCTATAAATGTTCTAATCACCTCATATTTGAAAACAAATTTTTGGGTAGGTTGATTTGGTGAAGACAAAAGTGGTTGAAATTTGTACATGTGATTGTTTAAAATATTATAACTTGATTAGAAGTGTTCTAGATGTTATTTAATTTCCATGAAGTGGTTATATGGCATTGTTTTATTGAATTTAAGTGATTTGGTGGCATAATTAAGTTTCCAGGGTTCTGAAGGGTGTAGGAAACATCAATTTTGATATGAAAAAAGAGTATTAAGCCAATTAACTAAATAATTTGATTGGTTGACATAAATTGTAACCATTTATGAATGTAAAATGTTATTTTAAGAAAGTTTGATGATTTATGGGTTATTAATAATTATGGTTTTTATTTTAGGGAAATTTTACTTTGTGCCCAAGGGTTTTGACCATTATTGGAGCAAGAAATATTATTTTTGGCTAGGCTAAGCTACTTGGGTCACTAGTGACTATTATATTTTGAATTTGAGATTTTTGTATAGTGAATGGTTCGATACAAAGGAGGGAGAGAGTTTGTTTTTGAATATGAAATGAAGAATGGCTAATAAAAGTATTGTTTTTGGTGTTTTGCAAGCTATTTGTGTGTATGAAACAAGTGCAACCTAGGTGTGTGATATTTATAGTCTTATGAGCGTGAATTGAGATCAGATAAAATGTTTTACAAGTTGAGTAATAATATCAAGTATGTGTGCGAGTGTTTGACACTTTAGAAAGGGAAGGAAGAGATATTTTGTGAATGTTTTGACACCTAGGGTTTGTATGAGGGTTTAAATAAGTGCGAGATGAACCAAGTAGTCTCCATCGGTTGTGGCATAAACAATTTAGATATTAGATCATCATAAGGTGGTTGAATTGGTGCTTGATCACCTAAGCGGTTGTATCCTCCTTGTGGAGTTGGTGCTTCATAAAATTAGGGTTGGTACTCCTTGTGGGTTCTAGTTGTACTAAACTAGGGGTTGGTGCTCCTTGTGGGGTTGGTACCTCACTAAATCTTGAAACTAATCAATATAAGATTGTGTTTGAGTGATTTTTCTTCCCTTTGAGGGTTTTATACTTATATCTCGTGTCTTGTGTTGATTATCTTGCTTATGGTTCTTGCACATGTGATAATTTGATGTATGCACACATTTATGGATGGTTGAATGTTTGTGAGTATTTGATTAAGCATATTTGAATCATGAATTTTAATTTTTGTAATGACTGATTTACACCCCCTCCTCTCAGTCCATTGTGCTTCTAACAATGAGTAGTTGTATACTATCATCAAATTATTCATCGTCGAGTATCCTTTTCTAATCCAAAATTGGTTCAATATGTTGCGATCATCAATTTTTATATTCAAATTTATGAAAATTTATCGAAGTCTTATTTTTTCCGACATTTTCATTTTTATCTACATAACTTATACAAAGTGATAATTGTTTGTTAATTCTTTCCATAATACATTTGCACTCATATTACTATCATATTGTGGTTAATCACTAATAGGAGAAAGTTTCCTCAAATATCCCATAAAAATAATAGAAATACCTTCAAAACTCACGTCTCATTTCCAATAAATTCTTGTTGAATTCTAGAGTGTAAATTTTCTAGAAATTTTTTTCCAATGAAATTCATTTCATTCATCAATATAAATTTTATGCAACGAACCTCTTCCTAAAAATATTTAATCCACATTCCTTATAATTCAAAAATATCCATGATAGGGATTTAACATTTGAATAGATTCGATGCACGAATATTGAATGTTGTAACTCTTGTCAGTGCAAGTAATACACGAGAAAAATGTTATGGGAATGATACATCGAGAAGTGCTTGTCGATTTATTGCAATTACATATGATTTTAAAGTACTTTCTATTCTTTAAATTATCATGCATAACGAAAACACATTTATGAAATGATGATAATGTGTCAATATTATATCAGTGCTTATTTTTTCAGCACATAATATTCCATAATTAATATTTAGTGGTAATTCATTGTATATAACCAACCTATTACCTTTGATGGTAAGAATGAATTTTAATGTGGGCTATTAACATTTTTTAAAATTGTGTTAAGTTTTTAATTTTTGGTCGTTATGGCCTACAATCCATATTATTAGATGCTAAAACTTTATGATGGTCTTTCTCATGTCAACATCTATTGCATATAAGGTCGTCGGGTGTTCGAGATGCATTTATTTCAAGGTAAAACTCTTAACAAATATATCACATTCTTGGTGACACATGATTACATAAACCATGTCGAATAATCATTTCAAAATTTTCAAATAGCTCACAAGTATTCCATTCAGATTACTTATATTTTATTTTCCTTCAATTTCAAATTTTCACATCATTGTTCTTATTCTTCTTGTTCGTGATGATGAAACTTGTCTTAAATCATTGTTTTTACTCATCTCATTGTTCTAAGATGCAATGTTGAATAATTTTTATATAATTATTTTTGCGTGGTCCGTACCATCACATCTTGAGCTACATTTTTAGGTGTTACGCACATAATCTATGGATATTTAATTTTATTCTTATATATTAATGTCACCAATATAAATTTATCAAAGATAATGCATTTGGATATATGCTTGATGATTAATTTCTTTTTTGTGTTGTCTTTTTCCACTTTGTTAATTTATTAAAATGCATTTGTCTTTGTAATATTTCTTAATACATATTACTCACCTTGAGATATTTGTGCTTGAAATTTGATCAGCTTATCTATATGTTGTCTCTTAGCTATGTGTATTTCTTCGGTTGACAATTCAGATCGATATTTTAAAAATATTTTTCTATCATTATCATTGGTTAGCTCTACAAATATTTTTATATTGTTATCATTGTGTCATTTTCTTTGTTCTATTCTCATTTATTGTTTTTGTATTCACTATTTGAATTAATATTGTCATATAAAATAAACATAAATATAACAAATCTCTTTAAAATATTAAAACATAATATAAAATAAAATACCACATTTGAATATAATAGATTTTTAACTTGGAATAATTAATTCGCAAATGTATGTACACACCAAAGAACCATATAATTTACATATCCTAACTTAATATAAAATACACATCCTAACTTACTATTTTTTTAATACATATTTAACTTAAACTAAATATATATTAAGTTGTGATATTTTTAACCTAACATTTGTTGAACTTGGGATCAATTAATATGTAAATCTAAGTACACACTAAAATTTTAGGTGTTTTGAGTTTAGTCAAATGAAAATACTATTTATTCACATTCTATTAGATATTTAATTATAAAATTTAATCATTTAATATAATACTTATACATAGATTAAATTATATAAATGGAAAGTAATTATGTATTTACTATGCATGTAATAAAATATCTATTTATTATTAAATATTTTTATGGAAAGTGATTACCAATTTACAATGTGAAACCATGCAAATAAATGGAAACATTATAGTAGTACTATATATTCAATTACAAAACCTAATCATTAATATAAATAGATTGAGTTAAACATGATTATTGTTTATGTTAAGTTGACCTAATCATTTTAGGGTAAGATTTATACATATTTTAAATTATTGTTATGGAAAGTGATTGTTTTCTTACATTAAGTATAGTCATTTTAGGGTATGATTTATACATGGTTTAAATTATTTTTATGGAAATTGATTATTTATTTAATGAGCTAGGAATTTTTCACATGTTTCTCAAATCACAATTCTCATCGTACCAGACCATATATGAGCTATTAGGTCTTTCAATCAAATTCTCGGCAACTTGCTTATATAATATCCTCTCAACCATCTGTGACAACCTTAGTTGCTAACGATGTTGAAGATGACTCAAAGCACACACCGAAATTTTTTTCCCGAAGTATATGACGAGGTAATGACTTTGAATCCCTTGCTAATGTTTTTAAAGATACTAATTTTATTGATCCCATTAGTAAATATTATAGCATACATTTTTGATAACCTATTTCTATGATCGTATTCCTTCAAAATCCTTCCTATAGTGATGGATCAAGAACTACTAGGAATTTGGTGTTATCTAGGTCTTTGGTATGAGCAACTTCACCAAGGGTTTTCAATTGTTTTCCTTCATTAATCTTCTCGAGTTTAAGCTTTATTTTGTGTGTTGAATGTCGGTATCTAGGTTATACCTTGTTTGTGGTTTCATGGTGGAGCGTATTTTAGCTCCTCTAATGGGTATCACTTTTGATCCATGTCTAGGTTAATCTACATGGTCTACCCACACAATTTTTGTCCTTTTCAAATGAGATAGTCCAACCCATTGGCGTAGACTTATTTGTCAAGGACCCAAATATTTCTTTCATGTCTGCCCTCATAAGAGGATATTAATGGAGGATGATTTTTCCAAGGATTTGTGGGACCATATCATCATTCAAGTTGGTTCCACACATTTTTCTAATAAAAATATACTTCAATCTCCCTACCACATGTTTTAGGTGTCAAGCTCTAGACCACCATGTCTACAACTTCTCACTTCTTACATGTGCTAAACAAGCTACCAACTCCCCATGGCCCCTAAGCCTAAATATGAGTCTACGACTAATGGTTGGACCATTGACTAGTAAGAAATCATATGGGTCAAATTAAGCCCGAATGGCTACCTCGTATTCTTCCAACAAACACCTATTATCTCTAATAAAACCGAGATGCAGCCAAATCAAAAGTCCCGCAGAGAAACCTATAAATCAACCCTCGTAAATTCAATGTCTCTTTGTAGTGTAGACACTAAATCACGCACTTTGGGTACATTTCTAGGTCTTGATCACATACCACTATTCATATGATTCCTAAATGATAAAGGTACTAATTAACCACTTTCTTTGGCCTCTTTGTTTTCCTTCTAGTTTACTTCTTGGACTCACACACCTTCTTTCCTAGTCTAACCTTCAACACATCATTTTTTCTACGTTTGGAGACCAATACCCAAAGAAGGATGCTAGGGCCTAGGCACCCCTATCCCCTTTGGGTGCCCCTGACCTCTATGTATCTTTCTCACATATTTTTTGTTATTTCTAGTTGTTGGGCATCTTATTTTCATTGTGGTCAGCCTCTAAGTGATTAATTACAAAATTAAAACATGGAAATCATATAAATACAAAGCTATGATACCATAATGTAGTACAAGAATTAAGAATTTACTATCACTGTCCAAGGTTGCATCCAAAAGCATTCTAAGAGCATGAAAGCATCCATCTAGCTATCATCTAAGGGACAAGGGACTACACTCTTCTTCACACACTTCATAATAGGGGAATTTCATTTTTCCATGCACACATATATCTACATATTCTACCTCTAGCTATTTATTGCTAATCAATTGTGTCTAGTATAAGAGCCACCTAGGGCATGATTCTACACACATGAAAAACTACATGGAGTCCAAAATGTAGTGTAGCACCTAGATCATAATTTCAATTAGTAGAGTGACCTCTAGGTCAATCGACTCCCCATTTACATATTTTATTTTTGGGATGTGATGTGTTTTGGGGTTTTGCAGGTGCTCTTTCTCTTATTGTTTTTAAGGTGAATTTAGCGATCAATAAATGACACACATGACCTCACGGGATGTTAGGAAATAAGAGATAAAATATGTGGAATAATCCCTCATAGAATCACAACAGTAGAAACTAATATGTAGAAAATGTTATAGATCTCAAATAAAAGTGTAGAATAAAATAACACAACATAAAGAGACATTATTTAACATGGTTCACCCAATTCAAGCCACGTCCACCAAGAATCACTTACTGATATTTTATTACAAGCCACCGCTCTCTCAATACAATACCTAGATCTGTTTGGAGCTATGCTCAACAAACTCTATAGAATTCACAGCCGAATTCAAAACACATCTACAATGTTACATAATACCTACCATATGCACAAAACCATATAAATAGGCAATTTCTTAAGAAATTTTACAAAACTTTGGGTATTAAAACCATGGGCCAAAATTAAAAATCAAGGGTTGTGCCCTGGACCCCGTTCGAGGCCCGTTCCATCCCCGAACCCTAGTGAGAGAACTATGGAAAGTGTAAAGTACTATTAGTGTATGAGTCTTTAACACTTTCTCACATGAAAACAGACTCCACAACCTAACAATATCCCACTTAGAGACTATTTTTCCTCGAGTAAGCTTCTCAACCCTTCACTAGTTTCCGTGAAGACCATCCAAAGTTGAACATAGCTTGTTTTTCCCTTGTGACCACCTTGGTCATCATGTCTGCAGGATTCTGACTGGTATGAATATTCCCCAACTTCAACTTCTCTTCCTCCAAAGTTATCCTGATGAAATGGTACCTTAACTTTATATGCTTCATTTTAGAGTGGGAGGTAGAGTTCTTAGCTAGGTGTATAGCACTCTGATTATCAGCGTGCAACTTTTATTATTCCCGCTTATGTCCCAACTCCTCAAGCAATTATTGTAACCAAATCATTTCTTTCCTTTCCTTTATGGCAACAACATACTCAGCCTCTGTGGTTGATAATGCCACCAACTTCTGTAGTCATGAAATCCAGCTCACTATTGTCCCACCTATAGTGTAAACATAACCTGTCATGCTCCTCATGCTTTGTCTACATCTCCACCATTTATGAATCTACATAACCACACAAAGTGGTGTCGATCCATTGTAGAACAAAATTTTCCCCATGGTACCTCTCAAATACCGAAGGATCCACTTTACTTCCTATAAGTGATCTCTACCTGGATCACTCATAAATCTACTCACTTCTCCACCTTTGCATGGGAAATATCAAGCACCAGTGCAGACCATGGCATACATTAAACTACCAACCAGTGATGAGTAAGGTACCTTGGACATCTGGTTTCTCTCCTGCTCTATCTTGGAACACTCCTCCTTTAATAATTTTAAATTTCCTGTGAAAGGAGTCCTAGCCCTAGCGAGACAACTATGGAAAGTGTACAATACTCTTAGTGTGCAGTCTTCAACACTTTCTCACATGAAAAAAGGCTCCACAACCTAACACAAGAAACCAAAGGCAACCATTAGCAAACATATTGCAACCCTATGAAGATAATTTTTGAGGTTATAGGAATTCACCAACACCTACAGGAGGTCTACATCTCCTAGGATCCCTTGACCCAATCAAGGCACCCCACTCCATCTTATTCCGACACTTCTATATTTTTGGGATTCTTTAAGATAATATGTACTTTTTTTTACATGATCTGCAGCTCTGCAAACCTATGTGATTATTTTGAATCAGCAAAATCTTCTTTCCTCCTTAATACACTTAGGTATTTACATTTTTATTTCTTATTTCTTAGGATAAATTTGTACTTCATTTCTTATTTATTTACTGCTACATTGCAATATAGAGTTTAGCAAAAATTCTATTTTTGGACTTCATTGTTTATTTATTTAGTTCTACATGAAAATATAGAGTTTAGCATAAAATTATTAAAAAAAAACATTTAGTGAATTCATCATTCAAACCCACCTTGCTTCTATGGATTTTATCATCTTCTTATTATGGCTCAATCTTATGGAAAATTTACTTGAAAGCCACCTTCAAGAGATAAATGATCATCTTATTAAACATGCTCAAGACCTAGATCTACTTTTATTCATTTCTCAAGCATAGGCCACCAATCTTGATAATCTTAATGTTACTTTATCTATGTATGCTTACATCCCTATTTCTACTCAACCTTCTACATCCAATATTCTACTCAAAATCCCACCTATCACTTCACTCAACCCTTTGTTTCTCTCACACATAAAGTTTCTTCCACTTTGGCACTCAAGATATAGCTTCTCTTTATCGGGATCTTCATGTTCAAATTTATAAATTGCAACAAGATACTTCTTGTGTATATCCATCTTTAGATTCCTAGTTTCTACTCCATACTCCTTTCGCACCCACCATTTCCACTTATGTACTTCCTCTAAATTTTTAACTCATAAGTTTCCCATTTTCAATGCCATGGTGATCCTCAAGAACATCTCTGAGAATTTCATGTGGCTTATCTATATTTTTTGGATGATCATATTTTGTTAGCTAAGCTCTTTCCTATAATTCTTCGCAATTATGTAAGTAGTATGTTAATTAATGTATGTATCCACTCAAAAAAATCTTTTACACATTTATCGAAGATTTTTTTACTCATTTCTCTATTAATATTGGATCCAATATATCCTATGTTCAATTCATGTAACTTGAGAAAGGATATAAAAACATCTAGCAGATTATGTCTTGCGATATAAGAAGAACTTAGCAAAGACGTCTACTTTGTTTGGGGATTTTGAATTTTAAGATTTATTTGTCTCATGTATATTCTTTGTCTCTCCATTCGATCACTTATGTTATACTCTTAAGCTACGCGACACTAAATTATTATCTATAGGAAATCTTAACTATCATGAATAGGCTCCATCTTCTATGTGATTTCGAATTAAATAATATTTTAATCCCTCTATTAATCCTATTGAAGCTAAAATAATTGTTAATGTTGTTACTTCCTGAGAATCTTCAATGGTAGCCTTGAAGCGTACATTTACAAAACTACGTATTGTTCCACATATTGATTCCCATAATTGGTTGACAATAATCTTATTACAATTCCTCCTCTACTCAATTTGTTATCATCTCATCAAAAAGGACACAATTAAAATGATAATTTTAGATGTGATTATAATCAATTCATTGCGCATTTTATAGATCGATGCTTTAAACTTCTAAATCTTATTCAAGATATTTTCTATAACAATGCAATTGGGCTTCCTGAGCCTATATATTTTGTATCAGTCAATGAAAATCATAATCTCAAGATCTTCAACAATCCTCTTCGTAAGCATGAGAAACAAGTGATTTATTTTTCATTTAATCATACATATCATGCAAAGTGCCTCCTCCTTCATTGGGGATCTTGATTTTCTCCCTACTCATGTTTATGCATCTCCATCGATCATTACTTTCTCTAATCACGACTATCACACTATATTCTCTTCGATCACATACACATTAGTGCTTATATTAGATCTATTTATATCAATGAAACTATGGTATGATCCATCATTTTGTGTAAGAACATGTTCTATTCACTTCGTTCTTGCTATTGATTATCCACTCTTACAAATTTCATATCTAGTTCCTAAATCATATGGTTATATTGAACTTCCAGTCACAAGTCGGTCCTCATACCATGTTGGTTCATTTTATTTTTGAACCTTTATTCAAAGGCAGTGACATTCTCTTAGGTCTTATGTGGCTTCATGATAATCACATTATCATTTCCATGCATATTTGGTACCTAAAGCTCATTCACAACAATCAGGTCATTACTATCACTAGTGTTCCACCATGCACACCATTGTTGTAACCTCCTCTTAAGGTTTCCATAGCACTCTCTAGAACATCTAGGTCCTTGCAATTTATCGATTCTAAAGAAAAATCTATTCCTACATCATTTTTCCCACATGACCTATTGGTCTCATCGATCTCTTAGTCCATCACATCATTCTATGTCCAATAATCAGATAAATCCTTCATATGCATATACCTCACCTCATCATTTTCCTTCACATAGGTGTTTTTCACCTTTGTGCTCTCCCTCACATATGTGTTAATCACCTCCATACTCTCCCTCACATAAGTGTTCATCACGTACGTGGTTTCCTACATTTAGGTGTCCATCACCTCATAGGTCTCATGCACATAGATTTCATTCCCCACTATATCGTCAATATCACACATCACCGATCTCGGAGCGGTGTAAAATTCCTTTATATCTACTAGCATAATGTGGAGGACCCTTTTCTTTCACTTCTATTAGATAACATTCTCACCATCACACATTTGGTGGGGTATCATGCTTATTCTCCCCCATTTATGTTTTTAGGTGTCTCACACTACTACCATTTCACTTCTTACTTCGCATATAATATTTCATGTGTGTCCTATGCTATGGTTCACACTTGAATCTTGAGGGCATATTAAACTCATGAACCTCACATCATTGTATATTTCACATTGTGTACATTTGTCACATCTTTAATAGGTCCTATCACACATTACACATATTTTCACGATATACATTCATGATATATCTTTCTTGCATCTATTATCACAAGTTGCCCTTATTTCCCGATGACACACTCTATTTCCATGGTTCATACTCGAATGTTCAGGGTCATATAATGAATGATCCTTACCAAATTCACTCACTCTCTACGGTTTATACTTTATTGATCATATCTTTCTAGTGCACAATCAAACCATTTCCGAGAACACACTCTTGTTATATGGATCATTATTGATAGGTTAGTGGTATTTTCTAATTGAACATCATCTCATGCATACACATTCTCTTGGGGACATGTTGATCCTATAACACTCATAATGCATTCCATTCCATCTTATCCACAACATACTACATATCTTGGTCTCATTTACTCTTACTTTCTTATACCTATATGTACACTTTATTACACATCCTAGACATATATTTTATATGTCATTATATTTTTATACACACATGCACGCTCACTTGCATTAAAATTGCGAATACAAATTTTACACATATCCTTATAAGCAATATAGATGCTTTCCACGGTACCTCTTTCAAGTCCCACATCGTATCTTAGGGGCATCTACCTTCATACTCATAAAATGTGCTATTGTTTCGATTTATACTATTTATTATTCATACTAGCACACTATTATATTGAGTCATACAAAATTTGACATAATTTATATATTTCTAAAATTCTAACGAGTGCTTTATGTGTAGTATTTGTCTTGTAGGAACTATTCGCGACTATGGTTGTCTACTATATTGTTTTCTATTATCTTCCATTATTTTCCATTATATGTCATTGTTTATAGGATATGCCCTATGTATTTCTTGTTCCCTACTTTTTTATTTTGGTCACTTCATACTGAATTTCTTGCAACATTGTGAGCAATGTCCCTTATTTGAAACCTTATTTTCACTATCTACATTATTTTATTTCTTGTTATCTTACAATTTTGTCTTTTATATGTGTATTTTTCATGTTTTCACTAAAAACTAATTTCTCCCACTTTTCTTGTGTATGCCTTGCTTTTACTAAGCGGGTTCCCTTCATTTTGTAGGGTATCAATTATGGTTCATCGGTCATTCCTATTTTGGGGTGTATTCTTCTCGCAATGTCACATGCACCCAAAATGAGGGGATATCATTGGGTGAATCAATTCATAGTCACAATACAAAATCATTCAATACTGGTACAACACAGTCTTCAATATTATAAATCACACAGAACCTGACTTGGGTCTTCAACACAGCACTAACGCCAGCACCTAGATAAAGACATGAGCACCTAGGTATCCCAAGCCCTTCATGGGTGCCTATGATCAATGGAATGTACACAATTTTTCTCAACTTGAAATAATTTTTATTAGTTTACATAAAAAAATCTCAACACATGCACAATCCTTCAAAAATCAACATGCATGCATCTATCTTCCTTTTCTACTCACGTTTGATCAAACTAGATCGACATGGATTGGATTTGAACACATAATTTGCAGTGGTGTTAAATTTTTGAAAAGTATTCAAAGGTTGAAGAATAACACTAAACCTTTCTCCCTCCACTTCTTATGTCGGGGCATGAGATAGCCAAAAAAATCTAACTTGGTGCAATTGCCATGAGGTTTCCAAAAAAATCATTCTTGTATAAAATTTTCAGGATCTTTTCTCTGCAATCTTCACTCATCATAGATCAGTGCACATTAATTTTAAACACTCTTTACACAATTGGATCAAATTTTTCATACACACATATTTGACTACTCATTTTCTCTTCTCTTTCATAGGTACAACCTTATGGGAAACAAAAGTCATATCATCAAGCATCAATATACATCGACAATAACTAAATTGTTATATATACACATACGATTTCACACCTTGGGTAATTTTTTTAAATCCTCTTCTCTAGCTTACACACTTCACTTTTTTATCACTCCATGCTTTTTCTTGTCTCCTCAATACACTTTTCGTGATAGATCTAGATGGTTATGAGGTATGCATCTCTTATCTACTTTATTTTATCATGCATTCCCTTAAAACCATAAATTATTGGCAAATGTAAACACTAAATCATGCACTTGTTGCAACATAATGATTAAGTGATCTAGCCAACCCTTAATATATATGGGTCCATGACTAATATATAGGTTAATATTTAATAATATGAAATATTTATATTTCTATTATTAAATATGCTAGCCTAGGTATATACTTTAGGTTAAATATTTAATATCATGAAATGATTATATTTCTAATATTAAATATTATAAAATTAGGTGTATGTGACAATCATTTTAGGTTGAAAAGGTGGGTCGGGAGACATACTCGATCACCTTATATAAAAAGGACTTTAGGTATTTGTTTGATATATTCGAGAAATATATCAAAAGTGTGCAAATCAAGTGATTTGGTTTTACCCTTGGTGAATAGGGTTTCAAAGGAGGAGGTGATCTTAGTGGAGGTAAAATAAGTTCTCTAAAGTAAAAGGTTTTTTCAAAATAGTTTTTACTTTATTGGGGTTTTCCACTATAAATATTGTGTCACCTGTGTTATTTATTTCCTATAAATATTTCTTTATTTACTTATGTTATGATGTAATCTTTATTTAAATATTTATTATAACATTATGTAATATGTAAGTTGATTAAAATCTGTATTTATTAGAATCCTCAAATTTTAACATGGTAGCAGAGCGAGATAAATTAAGTAAATTAAAATCAAATAATTTATTTTTATTTATTTAATTTGTACATGTTTTTTCAACCAACCCGAAATGGTATTTAAAATTATCCGGTCCCCTTATTTTTTCCCAATTTATTTTCGCACTACATTTCGCAATTAAACTCTCGGTAAAATTTTTAGGGTTTTTCAATTTTAAATCCTTAAATTGTTTTGGGAGGAGATATAATATGTTATGATTCTTACATTCATTTACATTTTGTAAATTATATGGAATTAATGTTTGTTTGGAGATTATGTGTGCACCTTAGGTTAAAGGGGGTTCAAATATTTACTTTAGTGAAAATCACATACAAAAGGAAATGATTTATTACTATATGAAATAATTTTCAATTTTTCTATAATTTCAAATGTTTTAGTTAAATATTTCGAATGTAAATTCATACCCATGTTTTTGGACCTCTCTAAAATAGTTTGAATTGAAAAACTATAGTTTATAGTTAATCTATAACTATATTTTTAAAATTAAAAAACATATAGAATAAAGTTTGTATAATAACTTATATAAACATTATATTAAAATTGATATAGTTTTGAAATATATATATATATTAAAAACCTTAAACCATATTAAAATTACATGGGATTGGGGGAAGAGTCAACAGATCATACTCTAAGCCTAAGTTTAAATCATATTTAAAGTTAACTTATAAATATAGGCATATATAGTTTTCAAAAAAGAAACAAACGTAAATTTGAATTGTATTATATATATATGGTTAGTCTAAACTACTTAAAATATAAATTTTATTAGATTTGGTCTATATATGTTTAAAAAAAAAAACCTAAGTGCTTACTTTTTTTTTTTGGGAAGGGGCGTTGTGCTTATTGCTTGGCCTTGGAGGGATTACTTTTTAAATTTTAAGACTTATTAAATAAAACCTAACATGTGTCCCTAACTATTTATATTATCCATGTAAGGAGATGGCCCCATTATTTCATATCTTTAGTTTATAAAAACTATATAAATAAACCTATTTAAAATTTTTCTTTTATATAAAAGTGGGAGTGGAGAATAAAATGAGATAATATCTCATGTATAAATGTGAAATTCTCAGGTATACATGGAGAATTAATATTTTAAAAAGCTAGTTTGTTGGTGACCCACATGAAGTGTGGTAAATATTTATTAAAATATTGGTAGTTATAGCCACATAAAAATTTTAAAGTTTTTAGCTTTGAGGAATTATATAAAATATTTTGCAATCTTTCTATAGTTTTAAATGTGTGCAGGGTAAAATTAAGAGTAAATGAAGGGAGGAGACAAGGTTCATGAAAATATGAATTTCAATTTATTTCATTGGTCGGGTGAAATTACTTGTCCCCTCTGTAAAATATGCAGGTTAATCTATACTCTTATAAATCTACTTGCACTTGGTAAAATTCTTTTAACTTGGTCTATGTCCTTTAAACCCCTTTAATAAGGGTTATGTGTTTTTTAAATAAAAAAATATATACTTTTATAGTTTATAATTTTTATGAACTATATGTTGTTTTTTATTTTCATTCTATAAACTATATACCTTTTTTATTAAAAAAATGTATATAATTTTACATTATAAATTATAATAGGTTATTATAATGTGTTAAAATATAATTCCCTAATATTATATAGAAGAAGAAATTCAGGAATTTCACATTCTAGAAATACACACCAAGTTTTGGTTTCATTAAATTTGATTGTCAAATGACCGTCACAAAGAGACCAAACATAAGACAATATGATGAGTCATTTAGACGTCAAATTTAAGGTCGTAGGTTCCAAGAAAATTTCACGTGTTAAAATTGACAATCAAATGACAAGTAATGATAGACCAAACAATAAGCCATTATGACGGTAATTTAAATGTCAAATTTAAGTTGGCGGATTTTTGTCAACATCAATTTTTTCAAAAAATTAAAGTTTTTATGCATTCTTAGGAGTCTCTTCTTTACTTATATATGGTCAAAAATATGTTTTATATAAATCTAGGGTATAATGCAGAGCCCTTTATATAGCGGGTTATTATTTTAATCACGGGAGGTTAATTAGTATGCATTGTAATGACATAATTAGTTATGATCCAATAGTTTCTTTAGATCTATAAAATTTAGATCTGATTCTAATAAAAGTGTTGTTTTTATTATCGATAAATATGTATCTAACTCTGTGGTACATTGTATATTATAATGAGGTGTGTTTTACAAGTTTAGGAAAACAATGGTGTCCAACTATTTTGTCATGACAAAACCCGGATCCTTAATGAAACCAACTACAACACTTGGTTAACACATAATTTATGGCGTAAAACTCGGACGATTGTTTCTAGATCTGAGGTTACTCCCACCAGTCGTAAAAAAACTATAGATAACATGAATGCATTCTTGTAATGAATGCAGGAGGTTATTTCTATGATTTTACGTAATGTGAACGATGAGTACCTTCTACACATTGGTAATATCGAACATACGAAAGATGTATGAACATAACTAGAATCCATGCATGAAGGATAGTTGGTATATCAAGGATAGTAATGACAAGTATAATAGTGAAGAAATTAAAACAAATGGTCTCTATACTTTTGATGATTTCTCTTCTACATATTATTTAATATCTCGAGTTTGAATAATTCAAAACTATGGCATAAAATGTTAGGACATGTTAATTATCGAAGCTTATATGAAATGTATATATATAATCTAGTGAAAGGTTTACATGTGTTGTCTTCTTCTCTTGAAATTATTTCATTAAATGCATTTAAATGATGGATTTGATTCTGATTTAGTAAATGTTCATGATGATGTTTTGATGTTATAGATGTTTATGAAACTCTTATCTTCCTAGATAAGAAATTAAATTTGGTTCAATCTATATTAGAAAGTTCAAATCCTATTAACCTTTGGAAAATGACCGAGAAATCATCATATGTACCATACATTAATTACCTTGTATGAACCGAGTGTGAAGTATTATAGGGTCTAGGTGGATATAAAAGTAAAATATAATGTTGATGTTAGTATTAACAAACATAAAGCTAGATTTGTTGTTAGATGTTTCACTCGAAACCTAGTATTGATTCTGTTGAGACATTTCCCGTAGCTAAAATGAGTAATCGTTAGGGCCTTATTTGCAATTACCACTCAATTTGGGTGGGAAATCCACCAAATGGATAAGAAAAATACCTTTTTTAAATTGTGATTTAAAATAAGAACTTTACATGTTTCAACCTAAAGGATTTGAAGAAACTAGTAAAGAAAACTATGTTTGGAAGTTGAGTAATCCTTGTATGGTTTTAAAAATCTCTTAGAGCTTGGTATGCAAAAATTGTTTCCTTCTTTAAACTGTTAGGTTTTGTTAATTGTTATTCTAACAATTATATATTCATTAAGAAATAAGGCTCGCACATTATCATTATATGTATATATGTTGATGATTTATTCATGTCTTGTAACAATTCTGATTTAATTCATAGGATTAAAGAGAAATTGAAGTAGTACTTTGAAATGAATGAGTTAGGTCTCTTACATCATGTTATTTTTTTAATAAAATCTTGTGATTGATTGTAAACCATTTTCTACTTCAATGGAAGTTGGAATAAATATTGATCCTAAATCTACATATGAAAAAGGTTGATCCTATTTTATATACATTATTAGTTAATAGTTTGATTTATCTAATTATAAATAGATCAAATATTTCCTATACATTAGGAACTACTTCAAGGTTTATGCAGAATCTTTTTAGAGGTCATTGTAATCTTGCAAAAAGAATTTTTAGATATTTGAAAGAAACAATCAATTATGGGTTGGATTATAATAAGAATGAAAATGCTATCTTATATGGATTTTGTGATTCTAACCATACTGATGTTGTGTGATAAAATATCTTTGGATATGTGTTCATGTTTTTTGGTGTAGAAACCATTACTTAGAACAAAAAATACAATCAACAGTCTCCATTTATTCTACTGAGGAAGAGAAGTTCAATGGAAGAAGTAAAGAAGCCATGTGGCTACAATGGTTGTTGGTAAGGATACACATGGAAGCTAAAAGAAGTATTTCTCTTCTATGTGGTGGTCAAAGTTGTATTACTCTTGATTAAGAATCCAGTTCAACAACAAGAGGACGAAGAAAATTGTGATACATATACTCCTCACCCATGATAAAGTGTAAAGTGATGAGATAAATTTCAAGTTCATGTTGACTGAAGAGCAAGTTGCTAACATTTTCACAAATTCCTCGAGTGCTGCAAAGTTTTTTCAATTTAATGAAAACTTTGGATTGTCAGAGTTTCCATTGACGGGGTGTGTGCATGAGGATGTCACCTCCTAATGGAACTTATTTTTTATAAAAATACCTTCGGGCATTGGCAAAAGACCTTTGGGTAAGTGTAAAAAAATACCTTTGGGCAAGTGTAAAAAGACCTTCGGGCATGTATACCTCCTCGGCTTCTTTTTTAGAAAGAAGTGTAGAAAGATCTTAAAGGCGGTCTTCAATAAACTCTTTAGTGCTATTGAGTTTACTGGTAAACATCCAGTATAAACATATTGTTAAGGAGGTCCTTGGTTGTAAAAGGATCCTATATGCTTGGGTTCAATAACCTTTTATGAGAACCTATGAGAACATGTAAAACTCACAAATCATACTTAGCCACTAATCATGGGATGATCTTTGGGATTCTAAATCCTTTTGTACCAAAAGGTAAATTAAGTATGATGAAGGTGTTATAATTTTTCAACCGATATGATAGCCTAAAACTTTTATGGTTTAAGGATTGTAAATCCTATAGTGTACCATAGGCAGGTAATCTATTGGCATATGTTATGTTATCCCACTTAATATTAAGGGGGAGTGTTTGAACATAATTATTAAGTGGTCTAGCCAACCCTTAATGTATATGGGCTCATCACTAATATATAGGCTAATATTTAATAATATGAAATATTTATATTTATATTATTAAATATGCTAACCTAGGTATATACTTTAGGTTATTTATTTAATATCACGAAATGATTATATCTCTAATATTAAATATTATAAACCTAGGTGTATGTGTCAACCATTTTAGGTTGAAAAAGTAGTTCAGAGACATACCCAATCATCTTATATAAAAAGAACTTTAGGTCCTCATTTGATATATTTGGGAAATATATCAAAGGTGTGCAAATCAAGTGATTTGATTTTACCCTTGGTAAATAGGGTTTCAAAGGAGGAGGTGATCTTACTAGATGTAAAATAAGTTCTCCAAAGTAAAAGGTTATTTTCAAAGTGGCTTTTACCCTATTGGGGTTTTCCACTATAAATCTTTGTGTTACTGTGTTATTTATTTCTGTAAGTATTTATTTTTTTACTTATGTTATGATGTAATCTTTATGTAAATATTTATTATAACATTATGTAATATGTAATTTTATTAAATCTATATTTATTAGGATCCTCAAATTCTAACAGCACTTTGGGTACATTTCTAGGTCCTAATCACATATTGTTATTCATATGATTTGTAAGTTAGACAAGTACTAATTGACCACTATCCTCTACCTCTTTTCTTTCTTTTTGGTTTACTTCCTAGTCTCTAACACCTGCTCTCCAATTATTAACTTTGACACATCAATTTTTCTAAGTCTAGACACCAGTTCCCAACTAGGATGTTAGTGCCCAGGTATGACCTTCCCCTCATGGAACCCCCGATATCTTGTATCTTTCTTGCATATTTTTGGTTCTTTCTAGCTGTAGGGTATCCTATTTTCTTGGTGTTTTTCCTCTTGGTGGATAATTATGAAATTAAAACAAGGGAATCATATAAATACAAAGTTATGTGACCATAATAAAGGAATAACCATTAAACATCTATTATCGCCACTTAAGGTTGCATCGAGAGAATTCTAAGAGGATAGAAGAATCCATCTAGCTATCATCAAAGGGATAAGGGACTAAATTATTCTGTAGACACTTCATATAAGGGAAGTTCATTGTTCCATTCACACATCTAACTACATCTTCTACATCTAACTATTGCTCTTTATTCAAGTGTGTCTAACACGAGAGGCACCAAAGGGTAGGATTATTCACACAGAGAGAACTTCTTGGAGTCTAAAATGTAGTGTAGAACCCAGGTCGTAAGTTCACTTAGTCAGGTGACTATCGAGGTCATTACAACTCCCCATTTGAATATTTTTCTTTTTGGAATTTGATATGTTATTAGGTTTTGGGTGCTCTTTCTCTTTGTAGGTTTGAAAAGAAATCGATAATCACCCGGTGACATAGAGGTGACCAAATTTGACCATTAGTGAACATATTGTGACCACGTGAAGATTCTTATCTAATGTTCTAGGTAGTGATCGGTGCCCATAGGAGGTCTACAATGCTTAAGTGCCACCGACCTAGTTCGGGTGCTCTAGTCCACTTATTCGACACTCTTTCATTTTTATGGGCTTCGTGTAATATTTTGCACTTTTATTTTACTATTTCTCCACCTCTACACACCTCAAGGATTATTACGAATCACCTAAGTCTTCTTTCCTACCTCTTGCACTTAGTGTTTTACATTTTTCATTTTTATTGCTTAGGATAACTTTGTACTTCATTGTTTATTTATTTACTTCTACATTGCAATATAGGGTTTGGTATAAAATTCTATTTTTTAAATCAACAATAAAAATAGGGAAATGATAATTTTGCTTCTCTCTCTCTCTCTACCAGTCTCATAGTCTCACTTTGAAGGTGGCTACTAGGGTACAAGGTTAAAATATGAGTAAACTCTTCTCCATTCGAGTTGAAAAACACAATTCAAATAAGTTATGTGTGGTTTCTAATCATTTTAATTTTTTTGACTCTAGGAAATATCACGGGATGGCTAGAGAGCTTGGCACGACTAAACTTACATGAATTTTCTCTCATGGAATGTGCGAGGTCTCACAGAGTCCTTAAGAAAATAATCTGTGAAAAAATCTTGTCAAATTATTGGTAACATTATTTTTATTTATTTATAAGAAGTTAAGATTATTATTTTTATGATTCAAACCACTTTAATGTGTATTGCTCCTGATTATAAAAATTATATTATTCACATACAAAGGTAAAAGGGGGTTTCTCTATCTCTATCTCTCCTATATTTTTTGTTATGATTTCTTCCACAAGTTATGATCCTATTAATCAATCCATGTTGTTTATTTTGGAAATTAATGGTTTTTGTGTATTATTTTCAATCTCTATGCTTATAATGATGACACGAGAAAGGATAACATTATGGTGATGGTTGGTGGATAACTTTTCCCTCTTATATTAGTTGGTATGAAAATTATTTAGTCTAGTTAAAAATACTAGTGATAAATTGGGGACTCTTCCCGTGAGGTGGTGCATGGGGAGTGTGAGTCATGGTTTAATTTTAACATAGATTGGGGTCTTTATGACCCCATTTTTCATCGACTGAGTGATTTCCCTTATCAAAATTGGTTTACTTCATCCAAATTTTGAGAAAGTCTTAACAGGATCTTAAAAAGGCTGGATCAAGTCATGATCTCGCATCAAAAAGCTTTAGATTTGGACAACAATAAGAATTCCCCAATCACTTTTGGCTAGATATTTTTTTGTTCAAATTGTAGTCCCATCTCTTTCAAGGTACAATGGAGTGGGACCCAATTCAAGGTGAGTAATAATAAATTTTATCTTAATGTATCCCTATTTATTAATCAAGTGTTATCTCTCTCAATTACCAAGTTTGTAATATGGTAACATGTCCTCTTTAGCCAACTGGATCGATTCGTGGAATGCCGCAAATCATTGTACTATAGATATTCTTTGCCACTTTGATAAGAAAGTTTCTCGTTTTGGAAAAGGACATATTATTATGTACATCAAGAGTTTCAGGAATTCTCTACTTTTATTTAATTTCAAGCCTTTGACATCCCTACACATATTTGAATAGCTAAAATTATTCATTAGCTTAAGGTTATTAAGTGTCACAAATCTAGTGGTGTTCAGATCTCGTGCTGTAATTCATTGGCTTAAATTGGGAGGTTAGGCTTTTGTGAGATTCTTCAAATCCCTTCATTCTAATTTTGCAAGAAAACAAACTAAATTTTTGAGAGGGATCATGATCATGTTACTAATCTCTCGTGATATTTTTAATTCCGTTATGGATCATTATGTTATAATTTTTCAGCTTAGGAATCCTCTCGTAAATTTAAACTTTCTTGCAACACTATGCACATAGTTGGTTCCTTGTAATTTTTCTTCTCAAGATAGAAAATATTGTGATGGTCCTATATGTTTAGATGAGCTCTACAATTTTTATATTGTATTTATAATGATAAATCTCCAGTGTGCGATGGTTTACATACCTTAGTCATCACTAGAGTGCTAGTCAAAATCACGGGTGCCTTTACTATGAAGACTATCGGAAAGCATTTAAAGTTGTTAATCCTTTGATTCATTTGATTGGGGATGGAATTTGTATTGGGATCTCATTAAATGATCACAACATATAGTTGTCACCCATCTTTACCATTAAAAATCTCCCCATGGCTAATGTTCCAAGTATCAAGGTGCTTTGGCTTCCACGCAAAGGTAACAACAACATATTTTACCTTGTCTCCCAAATAGATAAACTCCCTTGGAATGAAATTAAATGAAAATTCAATTTGGTAATTTTTGACCTTCAATATTTGATAAAATTTTAGGTGTTAATGCCTAATGTTATGCTTCATAAGGTCATCCCACAACCTCTTTTATCCTGGTGGAGGGACTGGCAATGGAATACTTATATTAGTCATCTAAATTATGTTTCTGGCATGATATAATCTATTGTATCCCTTATCTCCAGCCTTAGAAAAGTTTAATGTTAGAAAATATATTCACTAAGAGGGGATGAATAATTTATTATTCCAAATTTGAGAGATAATTCAATTATTTTAATTTAATTATGATGAAAGTAAAAACACCATGAACAAAAGTAATCAATAAGAGAACACATAGAAAGAAGATTTAATGTGGGAAACCCTTTAAAGGAGAAAAACCCACTGAAACTAATGAACTTGCTTGGACAAAATATCATGTAAATGCTATAAATATTTCATTTTTGAGCATCCACCGAACATAGAGCTACAACTCTAATATTTAGTCAAGTTGCCACTTGACCTTTATTAAGCTACTAATTTCATGGAAGCTTCTACTCCCAACACTTCAATCAAACTTGTACTTGATCTTTGGTAAGATGTAACTTACAAGGATTTTAAGCTTCCTTGATCACTTTTCTTTAGTTGTCTCACACAACAATTGTGATCACTTCTTCATCTCATCTATCTACATTTTCACCCTCCTTCTCATCTTGACTCTTATATCTTCTAATCCTCATGATCTACTAAAATTACCTCACTCAAAGATTATTTTTCTTACACATCATATCATGATTCTCATCTTTGATACACCTCTCAACCATCTGCACATTCATGCTTTGTAACTATTGCAAAATTTTAGTCCTCAATGAATTAGATACATCCTTTGATTTTCATACCATTACTAAAGCTTCAATGGTGTGTTCATCAACAATATATTATTAAACACAATAAGATATTTATATATTCAAGGAAAACATCCAAGAAATAATCTTGTAATTATATTTTTAAATGAACTCATAAACTTTAGGTCTTCAACTCGAATTGGAGGTTGAATGACATCATCTCAAACTGTCCTCATCCAATGAGTACACCTAATTAAATGTTAGCTTCATGTGCATACCTTACAAAACTTGTCAAGATATTTTTAACCTTCTTTAAAATCACCAAATAGCTCTTGAATTTCCTTCACAATTGAAGATATTCTTATTACAACTAAAATATGACATTTGACATATTATTGTGTAACTACCCTATCACTTTTGTCTTCATCCTTTTGGTGAGTTCCCTTTGTCTTAGAGCTGATTTTTCTTAGGAAAAGTTTGATATAAATGGATTTATCTTAAAATAATCTTCATTTTTCTTTATAAACTCTACACATCCTTTGTAACTCACCATTTCTACTTCAACTTTCATTAGATCTTCAAACTTGATTATGGAGGACTAAAACATTGCATTCATGGAAGTATATCACCAAACTCAATGCATTTTTATTAAACCCATTATAAACCATGGATATGATATACTATGATGTGTACACAATCTTCATATTCAAATAGAAGCTTCATAACACTCATTCAAGTAATGACATGCTGATTTGAACATGCAACTCATAAACCTTCAAACTCATAAATTTTACCCTTGCATGTTGAGCTTGTTCTCTTTTCACTTCACCTAATCATGGCTTCTAAAGAAATTTTCTTGAAGGTAATCATCCTTATACAACTCATCATACTAACAATAATCCTCATTTAAAGATATATAGAAAAAGTAACCTTACAAATTAGATACATTTTAAACTAGTTTCAAAACACACATAGATTAGTCTCTATTTGTATGGATTCAAACACTTTAATGTACCTCATTAAGAATCACTCAATACATAGTTGGAAATATATTGAATTATTATTTACGTAACTACTCATTTATTTCACTAGATGAAGCCAGTCTTTCAACCAACTTCATTTCTCCAACTTGTCAACTAAGCTCTAGTGTTCTCAAGAACTAGTCTTGGCTCCTCATGTTTAATGGATATTATAATTCCTATCGAAGAATAAAGTAACGCTTTGAAAATTTCAAGGAACCCACAAAAAAATTGTACACGCACTCATAGGCTTACCTTATTTGAACAAAACTTCATCTACTCACATGTAGCAACAAGATTCTTCTCAAGCTACATTGGGACAATTTAAGACATTGAAGTTTCATCATGAAAATACTTGAATAGACCAAATAAATGGCATTAAAACTTCATTTCATATCTAAATAAACTTATCATCATCATAGAATTTTGTAGGAATAAGAAACTCGCCATGTTTCTCTTCATGCCTTAATGTCTAGCCTTGAATTCTAGGCTTTCTTAGTGGTAGGACTGAAAAATACATTTGTATCATCACATTTACTTCACATAACCACATTTTATTAGTACTTTGGCATTGAAAGAACATCACAAGGTTCCTGTAACACTTCTCCTTTCATTATGAATCCATTTTTTGAGATTTGTATGTTGAAAACTCTATAAAGCACATGTTTCTTATGGGGCCGACCATGTTTCATGAACTAAAACCACCATGAACATGACTTATGATGATTTATATACACACTAAAATAATTTTCAATGAAAAAAATCATTCCAAGGAATAACCAATCAATATTCTCCATATCGCTTCCAATTAGGGCTTAGGAAGGTTTTGAAGACAGAGTTAAAAATGGATAGAACTCTCTTTTCCTTCATCCTTTTGAATTCAAACTTTCTCTGAAATCTATGAATGTGTGAGATATTAAGAAATGTATCTTATGATTTATCTAAAGAATTCTTGTCAATTTAGATCAAATGTTCATAATTTAGGGAATTATTTTGGCATACCTTTCTTATCCTAGTTTTTACAAAACTTCAATATCTTAGACAAAACTCATCCTTTAGTCCAAAATATTTTTCCATACCTTCATGAATACCTCCTCCATGATATCCAATGGTTAATTTTTTATAGTTCACTGGGAACTTTCAAATGTATCTCATTTTGGTAGCATTTGGTCTCATGTTTTGAGGAATCATGCACTATCAACCTGTATCGATGCTCATCATTCCCTTTTATACACTTTTTAGTCCTTACACAAATCACCTAATATCATGCCATGAACATTCCATGATTTTTTAGCATCCTCCTACCTCGACTCAACCATGCCATGTCTATTTGCTAACTAGGCTTAAGGATAAGGCCTACTTAACTGAGTTAGTCTCAAAAATTCCACTCATGTACCCCTATATTCATCTATATGACCTTATTTCTACATCATATACATGTTAAACCATGTATGAAATCATCCTAGTATTCTCTCGCATCATTGCCTTACCTATATTAGTCACTAGTTACTCAAGAATTTGTTTCTTAATCATGTGCTCTCGATCCTTTCATTGTTCTTCCTTTTCTCGAACCACTCTAATATCTACTTCAGCTCTCCTACATCCTAATTTATCATTAATGTTCCTTTTTCATCAATAAAAACATAAAATAAAAATTCCAATTAACTCCCCCTTTTTCATTATTGAATAACCTCCTTAGTCTTCTCCCCCTTTTGTATTGATGAAAAAGTTCCTCTCTATAGTAGCCAATCTTGATCTTTTATCATCCTATGTGTGACCTTGTCTTTGTTGGAAACACCAACCAAACTCATCACTAAAGCTGCTCTCTCTTTTCTCTCATTGCTTTAACTCTTTTTTCCTTCACTATTGATTGGACTCACTATTTACCCCTAAGAAGATGCCTTTATAGAATTTACACATGCCAACAATCCGACATTTGAGTGAAAAATAACCTTCGGTACAAAAATGTGTCTATATCATTTTATCCTTTTCACAAAATTTCCTAGCTTTACTATGGATTAGTTAAAAGTACCATTTATGCCTTAGTCCCTAAATTTAGCTTTCACTTTGCATTTGTGTTAATCTTTGTCATGTTATAACACCTTATATAATGTATGAATAACTTGTTATTCCAATTTTCCCCCTTGAAAAATTTATCAAACACGAACCCACCCAAAATAAAATTGGAAGGGTTGGTTTAGTCATACAAGCCCACATTTCAGACTCGACAATGGAGGAGCAGGGTCAGCAAAGGAGGACAACAATGTCAAAGGAAATGAGAGGCTCAACAGGAGAAAATCAGATAAGAAGCTTAAAGATTTTGGACTTCACATAAGATTTTTGACGCAGGGCCAAACAAATTGACTCGTGGGAGGCACCATGTGTCAACTCGGTGTAATTCCAAAAGGCGTAGAAAAAAGGAGACCCCAAACAAGCGTGAAGCTTCCAGATGTCCAGAACCCAACATAGTCACTCCTAAATAAGCAGAAGGGACCCAGACAAAAATGAAGAAAGAGGAGCAGGCTGAATTAGCTAAGTGCAGTAAGATCAGCGAAAGCCTCCACGTTCCTCATCGGCGGAACTTCAAAGGTGCGACCCTAAGAAAGACTCTCAAGCGAGCACTGAGAACCTCCACATTTCTAAAGTCTCAAAAATTTGTAATGACCATAGAAAAATTCAAAGGGCTCACGAGAAGGCACCATGTGTCACTTGGCAAAAATTCAAAATAAGAATTAAGAGTGAGTTCCCAAATGAGCATTAGATCACCACATGGTCCGAGTCAAAAGGGATTAGAGCTAGCCGTTGAATTAGCTAAGTATAGAAGGGCCAGCAGAAGGTGCCATGTGCCTCATTGACACAATTTAAAAGGCATGACCCAAAGAGAGACCCTGAACTAGTGCCAGTCCTCCACATGTCACGGAGTGTCGAAAAGGGAACACCGCCCATTGAAAATTCCAAGCTCAAGACAGCAGCGACAGAATCCTCCATGTGTCAAAGACAATGTATCTTCAAGGTTAAATTTTGAAGGCGGTCCCTAAACGAGCGCAAGCTCGCCATGTGGCCGAAGTCAAAAAAAGGAGGTAGAACTAGCTTTGAATCATCTAAGCATAAGGCAAGGCAGTGGAAGGAGCCACATGTCTCTTCGGCACTCTTTTAAGAGGTGAATTCAAAAGTGGTCCCCAAAAATGTGCAAGATCTCCACATGTTTCAGGTTAAGCATGGTGTCTCCACCAATAGGAGGGCTTAGGCAAAGAACAAAATAAAGCAGAGCAGGCCCACAGAAGGTGCCATGTGTCTCGTCCATGTAACTTTAAGAGTGAAAGGAAGGGCTGAAACCTTAAGATTCGCGGGGCTGCCACATGGATTTACACGAATAGACTCCAACCCCGAAGCACCTTCATACATCCACGTGGGAAGCAGGATTTTTTTGAAATATCTCGGTGCCTCCTACTAACTTGTGACCATTAATGATCTGGTCCACCATTTTTGAGGTTATCGTGTATCTTAACTATCGCCATTATGAAGAATGAACTCCTTTCTTTCCAAGCAAGGAACAACACATGGTGGCATGGGTCTTGCAGTGAAGGTCATCTTTGTTACACGCATATTTCAATGCATTCTAAGGTGGTTGGAGTAGGTGAATTCAATGCATCTCTTGGGGTGGTTGAAGCAGGATTCAAATTTTCCCTCTCTCCTTCTCTTATTCTTATATATATTGTAAAGGAGGGGCATATTTCTAAAGGTTGGTCATTGTTTCTCTCCTACCCCCTCTCTCTTTCTTCCTTAGGGTGGAAAGTGGAGCTTAAGCCTCCTCTCATGGCTCTGTAATTGCATTTTATTGTCTCTTGCCCACCGATGATGTACTGTGTGAACTCATGGAGCAATAAAATCTGTTTTTTGATGCATTTTGTCCATCATTCCTTATTTTATTGTCTCTTCTCGACTTTCATCATTGCAGTATATATTGTGCATACTTTTGATGTCTATTGTAGGTTTTGGGAGGTGTTTTTAATGGGTTTAAGTGGTGTTCTATGTGAAATTCATCTCTGTTCTGTGGTGCATCTTGTACACCCTCTCCTTTTCTCATCTCTCTATATTTCAGGTAGTTGAGATTGTGACCAACAACCTCCTTCTCTGGTGTATCACCATTTTAGTGTAGGCTTTGTTTCCATGCACTTTCTCTCCTTGGTCCCTTGGAAGGTTAGATTAGGATTAGATAGTTTTCTGCATTAGAATAGCTTGTGACAGGTAGTTTAGGAGCAAGAACCTACCTTCTTTGGAGGTCAATCTCAAGCTTGCGGGTCCCACAACTTGAAAGATAGTCCAATGTTATGTAGACCACAACAAATGCCCCACTCAGATCTGAGACCATTCGGGGTGTTGTGATTTTGCACTAACAGTTTTGGGATACCGGTGGGACATTGAGGTCATATTTTTCTCATCTTTTCATGGTGTCTCACTATCAAATAGCAAATCTTAAGCAATCGTGTGACCACAATCAACATTGATATTAGCACGCCAGTGGGACCAGACTAAATATATTTACATCTTCATCTCATCATGTTCAATTTGGTATTACTGAGATCTAGCCTTTGGATGCATGTTTCAACACATCTAGCAACTCCATCTAGTCAACAACCCACATCTCTGAGGTTACAGACCTTCTTCCCATCCATTTCCACCCATTATTCCTTCCACACCTTTCATCTTCTACCATTCATGAAGTTGTGTAATCATGACTTCATTTATCTCTTGGAACTCACACTTTCAGCAACAAAAGTGTAGTCCACCTCCAATGTGTTTCCCAACTCCTTAAGATCAGCACTTTGATCAGATCCGAGAACCATTATGCTTACCCATATGAGCATATGAGTAGTGTAAAAACAATTTTGGTGATGGAACTTATCAAGAACAAGGGGACACATATAATGGTAACAATTATGTGGAGAACGTTGATCTGCTATAAAAGATCCAAATAATGGAGGCTAGGATCTTGCATTTTAGGGCTATAACACAAATGAAGGCATTCAAGATTTGTTGCAGGGAACCTTGTCCATGAGTCGGCCCTTTTCCAAGACATTACAACCCTCAGGAGAAGCTTGACTTCATTGTTGAGATGCTACCCCAACTTGTGTAGTGGATTGAGCGAGATAGAGGCCTATGAGCCTTGTACCAGACAACCTTTTCAATGGGTAAGTCAACTACCTCATAGCTTTTCTTTTCCTTTTTCTCAATCAGCACCATCTCAACTAGAGTTTCAATCTCAAAGATTCACGTCTACTACCATAGGTATTGGTTCTCTTCTCCATCCCCTAGTTTCCCATACCATCTCAATTCCTCTACATTTTTCCCTTCCACATCTCAATCCCCTCCACAAGAGCAAAACACAATGCCTTCCCCTCCACCACAAATGAGGAAACAACTAGTGGAGACCCCGCCCACCACTCCTACTCTCCTGAGTCCATATCGGGAAGAGATTCAAAAAACCAAACAATAAGAAGAGCCAAGAAGAGAAGAAATGATCAAAAACTTAGTGATCCTAGCTCCTAAAATCGAAATTGAAAAATTCACTTGTTGGTTAAGCCCATGGAGGAGGCCGAGGTTAGACCGCAAGTGGTGGAATCTGAGTTTGTAGTAGAACAAGAACAAGAAAAAGAGGAAGAATATCATCTATCTGTATGCTCTGAGTGTAGCATCCATAATGGCACTTTGTCTGAAGAGGATGTTGATCTAATCCAAGTTGCACAACCAGTCAAGAGAGAGGAAGAACAACCAGCTCCAAGTCCCATTAAAGAGGAGCAACTAGAAGAGATAAAATCAGAGTTGAGGCCACTTAATGAAGAAAGAATTATTGAATATTTTTTTATTTCATTTGAAGGTCCTGATTTGATTGATGAACCCATGACGGAGGAGGGCCATACAGTTCAGAGGCTCCAAGTGCAGAGCATGCCACAAAAGAACCTTAAGTTCTTCCTCCCACTTCATCCCCTTCAAGCTCTGATATAAAAGAAGATTTTGAGATTTCAAACTTCATGTTTGAGGATGAGGGGAACCATAATGAGAAAACTACAGATCCAGAGGACACAATGGAGGAGGTCGAGCACACGCAGTAGGAAAATGGGAAGGAATATTATCTATCAAACTTGGAGGAATGCCTTGATGGAAAGGATCCCGAGGAGATCACATAATTTTCTCCTCAATAATCCACCTTCCAAGCACATGAGTCCTCTACCATGGAGGGGAGCATCCAATCGTAACATCTTGCATCTCACAATGGCCCTCTAGAACCAAGGTTAGAGGATCATGATCTTCCATGTTATTCTCAGGAGGAGGAAGGAAAAGAGAACGAGGATCCCATCTCTTCCATACCATCCACCCAAGAAGGTCCACAGGAAGACTCCACTCTTGGATTTTATATTAAGACTAACAGCACATCCATTGTATTGAGTGTGCCCATTCGGGGACTTGGCTTCATTGGAGCAAAGGGAGAAGTCAAAACTAGTCATGCTTACTCCTAAGCATGAGGATGAGATTCAAAGGACCAAGGATCAAGCTGCAATGCCTCTTCAATAAAAATACAGAGCAACTAAAGAGGTCTTGTTTTAAGTTGATACCTTGATGATTTGGGTGGAAGATCATACTCTTGTCGGTTTCTCACTCATAATGAGAGTCATGTTCAGCCCCTAAACATATACATGGCCATGTTTTTTAAAGAAGGAAAGCTATTTATCCCTTCCCGTAGAGGCTTTGTTTAGATTTTATTTATTAGGGTTAGTGTAGGAGTAGGAGTAGGTTTTCTTTCAGCAACACAAGTGCTTATGCACGCTCTGCATGTTCCATTTGGGGCATGTATGATCTTCCCCTTTGTATATAGTGTGTCATGGTGGTTTTTTGCTCTAGGGTTGTATCGCTATGAAATTCAGTGTACCTCTAGGTGAATATTGTTACAGTCCATTTCGAGAGTAGGTGAGAGCCCCAGGTCAATATAATTTTCTAATCTCTGAACCTCATTTTTAATATTTTATTATGAAAATTGAGAGTTCAAATAAGCGAGGCAAGCTTAGGGTCACCAAGCGCAAGCATTTGGGCTCACGGTTTCTAGGACAAGATCATTACGGGATATCATTTATGAATCCATGCCCAATGGATAATTCAAGGCAAATGGTCTCTTCATCTAGCAGGTAGATGTCCCCATGAGTCGCTAAATTGTTATCCCAATTTTCCCCAGGAAAAATTGATCAAACACAACCCTTCCAAGAAGAAAATCGGAAAGGTTAGTTCAGTCATATGAGCCCACATGTCGACTCAATAATAGAGGAGCAGGTTGGAAAAGGATGCCAATGACATCAAAGGAAACTAGAGGCTCAACAAGATAAAATAAAAGAAGAAGCTCCAAGTTTTCAGACTTTGCATACGAGTTGAATCAAGGCCAAAAAAATAGACTTACGGGAGGCGCCACTTGTCAACTCACCCAATTCCAAAAGGTGCAGAAAAATGGACAAACAAAGTAAGTGCAAAGCTTCCATGTGTCTAGAACCTAACATATTCACTCATAAATAAGCGAGAAGGCACCCGACCAAAAATGAAGAAAGAGGAGTAGGTTTGATCTAAAAACTGTGTTGTAATTTTTATCACTTTTAAAAGTTTCCAAAGATCATGATTTTATTAACCAATTATAAGTATTCTAAACTCCACAAATTGATTAAATTCTGATTATTATGCATCCATAGAAGTGCGGAAAACTTGTGTAGAAAATAAATAATCAGAAAACTGAAACATTCAGATAACAAAAGAGATTGTTTACGGGGTTCGGAAATTCCTACGTCCCCGGGTTCAGATTGAACCGATCCATTAATAATATTGAAATGCAAGTACAATAACTCTTACAAACAACCAATAATGAATCACAACCTGCAAATGAGCTGATCAATGTCCCAAGAACTCTGAAAAATAGTAGAAACTGTCCCAAGAACGATCTCGTGGCTCCTACAGTGTTTTCACAATGTGATCTCCTTGCAACTGTGTTAGAAAAACAAATACAAGTGGAGATTTAAAAATATTCAATGAAAAAAATCATATATCTGAGATCAGATCTAAATTTTGAACACTTTTCATGTTTACACCAAGTCACAATTCGGACCAGAAGTGCATTGAAATTTGTTTTTTCCAACTAGCTCTCTTGTAGATCCCTGTTAAAATATTCATTCAAAGCTTCCAAAAATAGGTTAAAACTCAACAAAAAACATCAAATCTTATATGGTTGGAATCATCTTAGAATTATATACATTTCATATTTTTACTCCAAGGTCCCAATCTGAGCGGAAGGCCTTCAAAAATGGCGTTCTTTGAGACTGCCTCCTCTTCTGGCTTTTACACAGACCACCAATACTATTCAAATGCAATATACCTCCTTTTATACTGTTTCCAAACAGCTAGCGCATTGGTTAGGCACCTATAATTTTGGATGGGAGGTCAGCTGTTCCAATCTCCTCCACTTCTCCTCCTTCTCCTTAGTCTCATTTTCGGTGTTTTATCCACATTGTGGGGAGTTAGAATAGGTAAGCATTTATTAAGGCATGGTGGGGCGGTTTGAATTGGCTTAAGAGGCACCTATATGCTTTTGTGGAGGGCGCATTACTTGGGATAGCGCATGGTTTGTATTTTAGGTGCTAAAACTCAGCCAATGATAATGCGTGGTTTAGTTGGATAATGAATATGCGTGGAAATTAATAAAAAAATGCGTGGGAAATGTAATATGACTTTGGATATAATTTCGACCCATGTAAATAATTAACACTTGGTCAAATATATATATTCCACTTGTCGTCTCCTGATAGGAAATTTGATCGAATTCGACGAGTGGTGGCAAGCCACGTGGTGGCTTGTGGACCCACCACATTGGTGATAATAGCATAGTCCACATCGCGGCCGGGCTCCCCTCCGTAATAAAAGTTGAGCCTCTTGTTCCCGTGCACCATTTTTACGCTCATTGAAGACCGGTGATCGAAAACCAAAAAAAAACTCCCTTTTTCCTTTTCGCCACGTGTCGCAGTGCAATTGGTCCATAATTGACCAGTTGACTAGAGTTGACTTTCCGTTGACCAAACTTTGACCGGACATAACTAGAGCTCCCGATGTCCGTTTGTCACATTCTTATAGTCGTTGGAAAGATATCGAGATGATCTTCTGAACTAACACCATTTAGGGATTTTTAGGGAATGTTTTCGAAAATGATCCCCTAATCAAGGTCCAAATCAGCTAAGTGCAACAAGGTTGTGAAGCCTCCATGTGCCTCATTGGTGCAACTTTAAAGGTGCAACCCTAAGAAGGACTCTCAAGTGAGTGCATACCCTCCACGTGTCCAAAGTCTCAACTTGACGGAACTTCAAAAGAAGAATCAAGAGTGGGTTACTAAATGAGCGCGGGCTCCTCTAGTGGTCGAGTAAAAAGGGAACAGAGTCGGTATGGAATCGGCTAAGTACTGAAGGGCCAGCGGAAGGTGCCACATGCCTCATCAACAAAATTTCAAAGGTGCGGCACAAAGAGAGACCCTAAACTAGCGTCATCCCTCCATGTGTCTTAGGTAAAAAAAAGGGACATCGGTGTTGAAAATTTCAAGCTCGAGACAGGTCGACGGAAGCCTCCACACATCAACATGACACATCTTAAAGGTTAAAATATGGAGGTAGTCCCCAAACAAGTGCAAGCTTGCCACGTGGTAAGAAGTAGAAAAGGGAGACAGAACCAGCCTGAATTGGAAAAGCATAAGGTGAGGCAGCAGAAGGAGCCACGTGTCTCTTAGGTGCTCTTTCAAGAGGAAAATCCAAAAGCGGTCCCAAAACATGCGCTAGCTCTCCACGTGTCTCGGGTCAGGCATAATGTCTCTCGCCAACAAGGGGGCTCAGGTAAAGAACAAAAGAAACAGAGCAGGCCCGTGGAAGGTGCCACGTGTCTCCTCAGCACAAATTCAAGAATGAAAGGAAGGGGCTGAAAC
Source organism: Taxus wallichiana var. yunnanensis (assembly GCA_018340775.1). NCBI lineage: Eukaryota > Viridiplantae > Streptophyta > Pinopsida > Cupressales > Taxaceae > Taxus > Taxus wallichiana. The sequence continues at coordinate 233,699,307 of CM031238.1, read as the reverse complement.
CTTAAGACACGTGGATCCTTCATGTGGATCTATGTGAATAGACTCCAAGCTTTAAGCACCTTCAGACAACCATGTCTTTCAACAAGGATCTCAGATTTGAGTGGGAAAGGACTTTTTTGAAATCTCTCGGCACCTGCTACTCTCCTTCCACCATTAATTATCCAGTCTTCAATTTTTAAGGTTGTCAAGTCTCTCACCGATCGCCATGTTGAATAATGGAATCCTTTCTTTCCCTGAAAGGAACAACACATGGAGGCATGGGTCTTTTGGTGAAGCCCATCATTTTTACAGGAAGATTTTAATTCTTTCTAGGGTGGCTAGAGTAGGTGAATTCAATGCATATCTTAGGGTGGTTGAAGTAGGATTCAAATTTTCCCTCTCTCCTTCTCTTATTCTTCTATATATTGTAAAGGAGGGGCATATTTCTAAAGGTTGGTTATTGTTTCTCTTTTGCCCCGTCTCTCTTTCCTACTTAGTGTGGAAAGTGGAGATTAAGCCTCCTCTCTTGGCTCTGTAATGGAATTTTCTTGCCTCTTGCCCACTGATGATGTACTGTGTGAACTCATGGAGCAATAAAATCTGTTTTGTGATGCATTTTGTCCATCCTTCCTTATTTTATTGTCTCTTCTTGCCTCTCATCATTGTAGGGTATATTGTGCATACTTTTGATGTCTATTGTAGGTTTTGGGAGCCATGTTTAATGGGTTAAAGTGGTGTTCCGTGTGAACTTCATCTTTGGTCTATGGTGCATCTTGTCCACCCTCTCCTTTGCTCACCTCTCTCCATTTCAGGCAGCTAAGATTGTGACCAGAAACCTCCTTCTTTGGTGTATCACCATTTTAATGTAGGCTTTATTTTCATGCACTTTCTCTCCTTGGTCCCTTGGAAGGTTAGATAAGGATTAGATACTTTTCTTGTATTAGAATATCATTCGACAATGTATTTTAGGAGTAGGAACCAACCTTCTATGGAGGTACATCTCAAGTTCATAATTCCTACGGCTTGAGAGATGGTCCAATGTTATGCAAATCACACTAAATGCCCCAATCAGATCTCGAGGCCATTTACGGGTCTTTGTGATTTTGTACTAATAGTTTTGGCATGCCCGGTGGGATACTGAGGTAATATTTTTCTCATCTTTACAAGGTGTCTCATTATTAAACAACAAGTCTTAAACCAACATGCAACCATAATCAACGGATTTTGGCAAAGTGCTATGGGACCGAGAATAAAGATATTTACATATTCATCTCTGCATGTTCGATGTTTTATTGTTGAGATCGATCCTTTGGATGCATGTTTCAACACATATGGCATCTCCATCTCGGTCAATAACCCACATCTCTCGAGGTTTGGACCTTCTTCTCATCCATTTTCACCCACTATTCCTTCCACATCTTTCATCTTCTTCCATTCATGAAGTTGTGCAATCATGACTTCATTTCCCTCTTAGAACTATCACTTGTAGCAACATTTGTGCAGTCCACCTCCGATGTATTTCCCAACTCCTCCATATCAAAGCACGATGATAAGATCCGAGAACCATTATTTTTACCCATATGAGTAGTGTCAAAACTATTTTCTCCATGGAGCTAATCAAGAACAAGGGGACGTGTTAGTGCTCAAAATAGTCTCGCCCCATTTTGCCTTTGAAAATATATCAATTTACGGCCTCTGTCACTTTCTTTTTCCCGTGTTGTGCCTGGTTAATCTTTGTTGTCATTTTTAATTTGTTCTGGGTTGTAGATCACTTATGGGTCCATGGTTTGCTCTTTGCTTCCTCGTTCTTTTGGAAAAGGTCTATAATTTGGGTCTCTTGTTCTCTATTCATCTAAAAACTTGGGTTCTCCCATATTTTCCATTCACCATGGTCTATATTTCTCTTCCTTATTGCTTTTACCCTAAATACTTGAAGAAAAATGAATGGATGTATCTCGAGGAACGTATTTGAGCCTTGTAACATTTCTAAATTCTCTGTCCTTGGAGAAATTTTCATTTTCGGGCTCGAATGATCATTTTTTACATTTTACGATTTGACAGGCATTTCTCTTGGTCAAATTTACATCCTTGCATCGACAAGGAATGTGGCCTCTTTTTGTTAGACGTGGCTCATTGCGTACTTCAAAATTTCTATGAATCGCCTCAACTTAAAATGTGTCCATGTGGAGGAATGATGTTTTTTTGAAGATCTACTTTTTGGTTTAGCCTTAGAGTAGTGCTAAAAAGACATGTGGAGGTTTCTGCTACTTTTCCCAGACTTAGATAAATTTCATGTAGCTAAAATAGTTTTTTAGAGAACAAGGACATGTGGCGAGCCCACGCTCGCTCAAAGTTTTTTAAAGAAGTGCTAGGAGGACACTTGGAGGCCTCTGTTCACTTTTCATTTTGCTTGGACTTTTTCAACAACCAAAGGATATTGCCTCAAAGCATGACACTTGGCACCTTCTACTGAGCTTCGAGCCTTCAAACAAATCTTTCCATGCAAGGACAAGTGGTCATTTAAGTGGTTCTGCTTGTGCAAGCCCGTTCTCATTCAAGGTCTCAATTTTTTGGGACCATCTCAAGGTCCACCATGGTGACATGTGGCAGTTTGACAAGTCAAAAGGAATGTAGAAGTATACCATCAGGGGAAACTTAGAATTTTTTACTCTTATGATCAAAAGGGTTAAGATATTAAAAATGGCCCGCAAGCCTAACAAAGGATCAATCAAAGTTTGTTTCAAGTCAAAGGGGTGGGGAGGCAGACCATCGGGGTAACTTGCATTTTTTGCCCCCTAATTTTCAAAGGATCAAAACATCAAAATGGCCTATAATCCCGATTGAAGAAAGGTCAAAGCTAGCTCCATTCAATGGTGGAGGTGCGGGCTTTTGGAGGAAATTTGGAAAATTTTCCCTTTGTGGGAAAAAGAGATAAAAGTAAAAGGGAAGCGTGGTTCTACTAGGACCCACATTGGGACACGTGTCAGAAGCATTTCTCAAGGGCGGAGCTACGGGAAAACTTGGAAATTTTTCCTTTTTCCAAAAAGAGGGTAAAATGGCAGAATTTATCCGATGTTCCTTGGGACCCACCTCAAGACACGTGTCGGATAATTTCTCAAGGGTGGAGGTGCTAAAAAAATGTGAATTTTTCCATTTTTCCAATGTTGGAAAAATTCATAAGAAACCCCCGGTTTTTTTTTAAGTTTGAATCTTCCACATGGATGGCCCAAATTCAAAATAAAGATCAAACGGAATTGAAAGTCCGAATATGATTTTCCACCCATTTTTACTGAAACATGCCTAAAAGTGCAAGTCTTCATGATTTCTTGGTATTTCCTACACATGCAAGCAGAGAGGGTAGTTAATGTTTATATCTAAGTTTCATGGGAAGATCGGAAGATGTCTTTCTCCATTAAAATTGTCTTACTATCATGCTTGATCATATTTTATCATTTTTCTTCTCCCGAGCACACAAGGAACCAGATTTTATAGATTAGGGGTGAAAGTGGTTGGAAAATTGAAGAAAGAGTGATCTACCAGAGGAAGGAGTTGAATGCGGGAGATATTTGATGAGATTTCCCCCTTGAGCACCTAACAACTTTTTTTAGATCTGATTTTGGGAATCGCAATTGTGATCATGGCAAGCACTGGTAGCACTCAAGGTCTAGATTTTGGAGGGGAAAAGAGTATCTATTGTAAATTTTATAAATGGCACAAATATTTCATGTAAATGGTTGGAGTGTTAGGGGTCGGGACTGATTTTTCTAATAAAAAGCTTGATAGAGCCCATCTTTTTTAGAATTGTTTTGAGAATCATGTATATCTATTTTTGTATCAAATATGATCATGTCAAGGTGGTTGTGAGTGTACAGTCATTCAAAAGCTCTGATATTTTTCTATAAAATTTCCCCTTTGATAAATTTGATCAAATATGAGCTATTTTGTGTTGTCTTGAGCAAAAATGTGTTTGTTTTATTTCTAAGTGTATACGAGTAGTTTTTCTTTTTTCTATTGTAATCTTGTATTAAAATCCAATTCAATCACACAGGTCTCAATCCTTGTGATAGTTTAGTGGTTTTTGTAATTTCATCTCTCAAAGGAGCCTTCATCTGGGAATGAAATAAATGATTTAAAATCACTTTTCTTTCATCTATTTGATAGAGATTTTTTGTAAGCCTTTGGGTGTACCTTAGGTGTGATTTGGCTTAGATCTTGATACTTTTTGGGTTTCCTAACTCGAGCCTTCGTGATAGAATCTCAAAGATTGTGTGAAAAAGTGCTAATTTGGGCCTCCATTGAAGCACATATTCTAGTTAAAGAAATACTATAGTTGTTATGTGGCATTCTATTGGTTCAACCTTCCATTTTGTAAGATTCCTCAAGGATCTAGTGAGTCAAGTTCATCCTACCCCACCTCCCACCAAAAAATTCATTTAAAACAACCAATCCTACCCATACTACCCCTGTTTGTCTTGTGTGTGCACAAATGCATAATTTCCATTACCAAAGCATGTAAAAACAACCAGGATTTCAAATGTCTTTAGTAGCCTGAACCTTGCCCAAAAAAAATATTTCCATTATTTAGAGTGACAACTCGTGAGAGTTATATTTTGTTGCATTGATCATATTTTCTCCAAGGTCTCCTTAACAATTTCATTATGAAGGATATCCCCATCTCCTCCATAAACAACAAGCTACAAAAGGGTCCTCTTACCCTGGTTGAAAGGAACAACCTAAAATAGTGAGGGTAGATCAAATCCTCTTTAGGGTGCTATCCATTTCTCTATATTTGAGTGATATAGGGCCAGTTAGATCTCATCCCCGGCTACAAAATGACTCACCATGATCTAATCTATCTCTAAGCTTCCTATCAAACCAGTGATGCTGCTCAGACTTTGAGGGAGAATAAATTTGGATACCAACACCTAAGTGGTGCCATTTCCTGAGATTGTTTTTAATTGCTAGGAACTAATTTGTATTACTGAGACTAATTTGTTGATTCACTTCCAGTTCATATCTATTTGTCCCGTCAACAACACCTAAGTGGCATTTTTTGAGGAACTAGTGGTTACATCTCACACTTAAGCCTTGGTAAAACACTTCTTGTATGCTCTACGTGTTGTGTGTAGTTTTTAGTTTTCACACCTAGTGCACTCGGCTTTCATTTGATAAACATGGCGAAAGAAAGGTTAGAATCTTTCCATTTCTAGTTTCTAGCATTAACAGATCATATTTAGTGCATTTGCACAACTAAGGTGGAAATCCTTAGTGGCGACTCCCTGTTGATCTGATTTTTAATGAGTACAGTTGTCTTAAAACTCACAAAGTCATATTTGTTACTAATATTGATAAATATGGAAGGAAGAAGATCATTCTTTGCTAGGGATCCTGTTATGACATTGTTTCTAGAGCTAGGATAAGAAAGAATACAAGGAAGAAAATCCAGAAAGTTGTTGGAGATTAGCAGACAAAGAGGGGATCTCCATTGATGAAAGTGATCGGCCTATCATTTCATATTTCCATTCAAGTGAATCTGAATCGGGAAGCCTCTTTGTGTAATTAAATTCTCCAACTAGTGAAGGGCCTTCATTTGATTTTTAAAAGTTTTCTTCACATTCTACACCTGTCTTTTCTGAAGTTGATAGGGATTTCCAAGAGACAAGGTCTTGGGGGTATCCATTTTGAAAATTATACTCTTGTGTTTCAAAGACCTTCTACCCCTTATCAATTTTCACCCCTACGAGGTCACCTCTTCAAAATAACATGGCCCTACCCCCACCTTAACCCCCTTTTTTGTAAAAACATTTGGACCTATAAATTTTGTGGGAATGGCTGGATATCCAAATGCAAAGTGCCCCAAGATGTAAGGAAAAGAATACCAAAGTTCCAAGGAAACAATTCTATAACTGGTGATCAACATCTAAAGATTTTTATCAATATGATGGAAGACTTTGAGATTGAACATGAAGATGTATATATCAAATTGTTTATCCATACCTTAGAGGAACATGCCAGGGACTAGTATAAAGCATTACCAGATAACTCTATTGATTCTTGGGCTGAGATGAGCAATGCATTTAGATTACAATATGGTGATAGAATTGACCCTAGGTTTTTTGACAAAATTTGAAAATATCAAGAAGAATCCAAATGAGTTGGTACATGATTTCAACACAAGGTTTAATAAGACCTTGAGGAGATTTCCTATTAGGATAAGACCTTGTGATGAGTCATGTTTGATTAAATATTCTGATGCATTTGATAAAAAGACTGCATATTACTTAAGAGACAAGAACCCTACAAATTTGAGGTAGGCCTTGACCATGGCTCTTCAAATAGTGAATAACATCAAGTCAGTTGAAAAGCCTCCAAAAAGGGAGGGTGTAAAGTTTGTTAACCCAGAAAAGCATCAAACAAGCAAGGCAGCGGATTTGGAAGAAGTTGTGAAAACTTTGGTGGGGGCTATCAAAGAAATTTCCTGCAAACTAGCATGGGTGAGAAGAGAATTGGGTAGAGCTCACAAGGTCAACATAAGCAATAAGGCCAAGATAGGTTTATAAATCAAAAAATATCTGATGAAAGAGGAAAAGGACCTATTGGATTTGGAAATAGGTAGCCCTAAGGCAAGGAAAATAGAATGGTGCCTGATCCCTTGGTTTTAGAATTATTGTTGTGGAGGAGATAGATGTCATTGATTAGTGTGAAAAAAATTTCATGCCTCATGGTCTTTGTGAATAGGATCAACAAGAAGAAGAATAAGCTAATGATAATGATGATGATTTCTACATGATGGGTTTTTCCACAAGCTTACAACAAGGGGCAACTTCAAATGAGGTGATAAGTGCCCAAAATGCTGCCACTTTTTGGGACTACATTCGTAGGGTACCTATTCCTCCTCCCTCTCATATTTTATAAGTAGATACTATACAATATTTTCAATTACCCAATAATGACTTTGTATATTTAAGGGATTTAATGATAAAGAAGTATGATGGAGGAATCCCATATGAGGAAGATAGACAGTTATTGATGAATGTTGTTGTTGCTCAAGAGAAGGAATATAACACAAGAAGTAAGGTTGTCAAAGGGACAAGGCCTCAAGCCAAGCCAAAAGCTCCCTTACTTTCAAACATTCCTAAAAAGGCTCCTAAGAAAGATGCATCTTCCAAAATCCCTATAGTTCCAAACAAAAATCATACCCCTCCTCATGCTTAAGTTATTAAAAATCTTGTACCACCTAATGAGTGTGTTAGTTTTCCTTCTAATGCTACCTTGCCAAGGAATGTCCCATCTAACATTTCCCAAGTTCTAATTCAAATCAAATTCTTTGTTCCAATTGTTGAGTTGCTTAGGATTCATGAGCACAAAAAGATAGCATTTGAATACTTGGGGTTGAAAGAAGAGAAGACCACCCTAGGTAGAAATATAAATATTGTGGAAACTCCTCTAATCATTTAAGAACTAGAGACACCACCAGCATTAGAATAACTATGTGAAACACCTAAGGTTTATTTGGGGACATCCTTGGTAGACTCTCGCCTAAACGTGGATCCATTCTTCACCACTTTGATCATTAAGGAAAGACTACCGAACAACTACATGTTTAACTCAGGGGCATCATGTAATGTCATGCCTTTAGAAGTCATGAATGAGATGAATATCAAAGTGACAACAACATATGGGAAGTGCACTGCCATGGACTTAAGAGAAGTGCTAGTAGTGGGATGTGTTAAGGGTTTAGTGGTGCAACTTGTAGCTTACCCAAGTAAAAATTTAAAACTTGATGTTGTCATTGTTGATTGCCTAGCCAAGTGGGGCATGCTACTGTCAAGAAAATGGGCTACAAGTGTTGGTAGGAGTGTCCAAATGGATATTTCCTATGCCACCATTCCAATTGAGGGAAGCCTTGTCAGGTTGTATGTGGAAAAGAAAATTTTGCACCTTATTGAGGATCCCAAAAATTCATCCTATGAAGTATTGTACACAAATGTTAACGGTGACAAATTTGTAGGATTTTTCGATGGAAAGGAGCACAAGATTAAAGAATGAAGGTGTCTTGAACAAGTGGATTCTCTTTTGACTCTAATATTTGATGGAGCTTTCTCCAAATTTGGGAATGGTGCTAGTGTTGTTCTATTTTCCCGTGTCGGGAAAAATTTATTTTTTCCTTCAAACTCAACTTTGAGTGTACCAACACCATTGTTGAGTATGAGACATTGTTGTTAGGTTTAATAATTGCTTGGAAATATGGTATCAAGGACATAATTGTCAAAGGAGACTCATAATTAATTGTAAAACAAGTCAGAAAATTGTATGCCACAAAGAATCAGTGAATGAAACAATACAATCATGCAGTTTCAGATTTCATTGAGATGTTTGACTCATTCAACATAGTGCATCATGATAGGAAATTCAACAACTTCAAAGAAAATATTACAATGTTGGGGTCTCGGTTTGACAATTGTATAATGTCCCCATATTGTGAATATGATGTTGAGGTATTGAAAAGACCTTCTATCCCTAACACCATTAAACATTGGTAGGTTTTTGATGATGATGCTCAGATCAAAATATTTCTACATAACAAGGGGGAGTTTTGATCAACGAATTGATTTGAAGCCAACAGTATGTACAAAAAAATGAAGAGAAACCTTGTTTGGAAAGGGCATCATCCAACTAAAAACCAATACCATTCCTAGAGGGTTAGTTGCTCTTTGGTCCAATTTTGATAATGTTGATCGCATTGTTAACAGATGCATAGCAGCCTCAAGGGATATTGAGGAGCATAAACTTGGGACAAAGGAGAAGCTAAGGAAAAAAATTAGGAAGCAATCTCAGCAAGGAGGAGAAGCAGTCATACATCCAATTATTGAAGAAATACCAAGATTGTATTGCTTGGACCTATTCTCGAACTAAAAGCATACATAGAGGACTTGTTTTTGCATGAAATCCCTTGGAGTATAATGTGAATCCATTCAAGTAGAAAAAAATGCCAATCAATCCACTCTTATCTCTTAGGATCCAAGAGGAACTAAAAAGATAAGAGATGGAGGAATTATCCAACCCACAAGGTATTCTTCCGGGTTGCAAACCTAGTACCGATCGAAAAAGAAAAATGGTGACAGTAGGTTGTGTGCAGATTTCAAGAATCTAAATAGCGCATCAATGAAGTATAATTCTCCTCTACCAAATATGGAGAACATGCTATAGTTGGTGACTGGTTTACGAGTTGCTTTCCACCTTATATGGTTTCTCTAGTTATAACAAGGTTGTGGTGAAGGAATCGAAAGGATCAAGACAACCTTTACTACTCATTGAGGATGTATATTTATGTCAGGATGCCCTTTGGTCTTATGAATGCTGAAGCCACCTTTCAAAGAGAAATGGATGTTGTTTTTATTGGTTACATCAACGAGTTTATTGCAGTTTATCAAGATGATATAACTGTATTTTCCAGGAAGAGAATTGATCACCTATTGCACTTGGAGAATATGTTGATAAGATGTAGAGAATATGGCATATCACTCAATCCAAATAAGTGCCATTTTTAGTGCGAAGGAAAATTTGTTTGGTCACATTATGTTACAAGAAGGAGTGATGATTGATCCAAAAAGAGTAGAGGCCATCAACAAGGTCCCTATTCCAAGAACCGAAAAGGGACTTCAATCCTTCTTCGGGAAGATAAACTTCATTAGAGAATTTATATCAAACTTTGCTGAGTTGACCATTCCAATCACTTCCATGTTGAAGAAAGACACGGTCATCAAATGGGAGGAGGCTGCCATCCAATATTTCAGTGGAATCAAGGTGGCATTAAAACATGCCCCTGTTCTAGCATCTCTAGATTATAAGAAGCCTTTCCGAATATTTTCCTTTGGTTCAGATAACACTATTTCTTTTGTCCTGCTACAAAAGGATGATGAAGGGGTTGAGAATCCAATTTCATTTTTTAGTAAGGCCTTGCAGGTCTTTGAGATGAGGTACAATATCATGGAAAAGAAAGCATTTGCCTTGGTGAAAGCAAAAACATTTTGTAGGCATTACATTCTAAGTTCTAAAGTGGTTGCTTATGTTCCCCACACCATGGTGAAGGACATCTTGTCGAGAGATGGAAGTCTCAAGCAAAAGATGCAGGTGGGTGAGCAAGTTGTAATAATATGATATGGATATCTAAACCACAAAGTTGGTGAGAGGTTTGGACTTTGCTAAGCTTATGGTTGAGAGAAACTTGCAAACTATTGAGGTAAATGAGGTAGAAGAAGAAAGGGTAGGTGTTTTTGAAAATTTGACAAGTTCCGAGTGGTATGAGCATGTAATTTTTTTATCTCGGACACTTATACTACTCTAAAAATTTAAGTAAGAACTAGAAAAGGGATCTTAAGTTGGCCTCCTAGAAATATGTCATTACTGATTATGGGTTGGCTTGGAAGAACCCAAAGGGAGTCCTCTTAAGGTGCATTACTGAAGAAGAAGCCCCCAAGATAATTTTTGATCTCCATGGAGGATTTTTTGGGGGGCATTTTGCTGCAAGAGTCATAGCACACAAGATCTTGAGGGATAGTTATTGGTGGTCAACTCTCTTCAAGGATACAACTCTTTTGGTTAGAAGATGTGAGAGTTGTTAGCGCTTCTTTAGAAGATTGAAAGCTTTAGGCTCCCTTCCTTTGTAGCCTATATCAATTGAAGCCCCATTCAAGAAATGGGGAATGGATTTCATTAGTGAGATTTCAGACCCTTCAAGTGCTGGCCATAAGTGGATTCTTGTAGCCACTGATTACTTCACCAAGTGGGTGGAGGAAATCCCCACCAAAATAGCAACACACCAAATTGTCATGGACTTTCTGTTGAACCATATCATATGCAGGTTTGGGGTACCGGTCAAGATTGTTGCTGACAATGCCATGAGCTTTAGAGCTAAACCTTTGATGGCAATGTGCAAATAATATGGGATCAACCTGACATATGCCTCTAATTACAATCCCCAAGGAAATGGAAAAGCTGAGTTAAGTAATAAAAATTTGTGAAGATCATCGGAAGAACATTGGATCGAAAAAGAGAAAGTGGGGTAAATAGGTTAAGTTTGTTGTTTGGGAAGATAGGATCACTATCAAGAGGGTCACTAAGAAGAGTCCATTTGAGCTAGTTTATGGGACTCAGGCCCTACTACCTCTTCATATGAAACTATCTTCATATCAGTTTATGCAACAACTGGAAGATCAATATCTAGGTCCTTATGAGGCTCGCATTAACAGATTGTTGAGCTTGATGAAGAGAGGAGGTCATCCCACCAGAGGCATGTAAACTTTAGAGAGAAACTGAAGAAGTAATTTGACAAGAAGGTCACTCCCAAGGCCTTCAATGTTGGGGATCTTGTGCTACTATGGGATAGAAGACATGAGGATAAGGGCAAGCATGGCAAGTTTGACTCATTATGGATGGGCCCTTACTCTATTGATATCAGGATTGGTGAGCATACCTTCTTCCTCAAGGACTTAGATGGTGAATTGCTCGAATTTCCTATTAATGGTAGACATTTGAAGCATTTCTTGGATTGATTCCCTTAGATCAAGGCAAAAATATTTTTACAGTGTATAGTTTGTTGTTTGTTTCTGTCTTTTGTGTTTTTGCTTGTTCTGGTCCTTAGTGACCTATTTTTGTTGGTTTCTCTGTTTCATTTTTGGGAGGTGGCTTTGTTTCTCTTCTCTCTGCAAGTTGAATCGATTAACTAATGGATATTTTCAGCTCTTGGTCTATTATTGTTCTTGTGGCACTCACAGGAGTGCCCATCCCTAAGTCTGGAGCTGATGTTGGTGCTCAAAATAGTCTTGCCCCATTTTTCCTTTGAAAATCTATTGATTTATGGCCTCTGTCACTTTCTTTTCTCGTGTGTTGTGCATGGTTAATCTTTTTGACATTTTTAATATTTTTCTAGGTAGTAGATCACTTATGGGTCCATGGTTTGCTCTTTGCTTCCTCATTCTTTTGGAAAAGGTCTATAATTTGGGTCTCTTATTCTCTATTCATCTAAAAACTTAGGTTCTCCCATATTTTCCATTCTCCACGGTCTGGATTTTTCTTCCTTGTCATTTCTACCCTAAATACTTGAATAAAAATGAATAGATGTATCTCTGAGAAATGTATTTGAGCCTTGTAACATTTCTAAATTCTCTGTCCTTGGAGAAATTTTCATTTTCGGGATCGAATGATCATTTTTCTGTATTTTATGGTTTGATGCTTATTTCTCCTAGTCAAATTTTCATCCTTGTATCGATAGGGAACATGGCCTCTTTTTGTTTGACACGGCTCAATTGGGTACTTCAAAATTTCTATGAATGGCCTCAATTTAAAATGTGTCCACGTGGAGGAAATACGCTCGTTTGAAGATCTACTTTTTTTTTTGGCCTAGGAGTATCACCGGGAGGACACGTGGAGGTTTCCACTTCTTTTATTAGATGTAGATAAATTTTATGAAGCTAAAATAGTTTTTCATAAAACAAGGACATGTGGCAAGCCCACACTCACTCGAAATTTTTAAAGAAGCGCCATGAGGACACTTGGAGGCCTCCACTCACTTTGCATTTTGCTTGGAATTTTCAACAACCAAATAAGACTACCTCAAAGCATGACACTTGACACCTTCCGCTAAGCTTTGAGCCTTTAAACAAATATTTCCGGCCGGGACAAGTGGCGAGCTCATGTTCATTGAAGGTCTTAATTTTTGGGACCATCTCAAGGTGCGCCATGGTGACACATAATAGTTTGACAATTCAAAAGCGGTGGGGAAGCGGACCTTTGGGGAAACTTATAATTTTGGCCTCTTATGTTCAAAAGGGTTAAGATATCAAAAATGGCCCACAAGCCCGAAAAGGATCAGTCAAAGTTTGTTTCAAGTCAAAGGGGCGGGAGGCGGACCATCGGGGGTAACTTGCATTTTTTTCCCCTAATTTTCAAAGGATCAAAACATCAAAATGGCCCACAAGCCCGATGGAAGAAAGGTCAAAGCTAGCCCCAGTCAATGGTGGACGTGCGGGCTTTTGGAAGAAATTAGGAAAAATTTCCCTTGTGGGAAAAAGAGTTAAAAGTAAAAAGGAAGCATGGTTCCGCTGGGACCCACATTGGGACACATGTCAGAAGCATTTCTCAAGGGCGGAGCTACGGGGAAAACTTGGAAAATTTTCCTTTTTCCAAAAAGAGGGTCAAATGGAATAGTTTATCCATTGTTCCTTTGGGACCCACCTCGGGACACGTGTCGGGATTATTTCTCAAGGTGGAGGTGCGAAAAAAATGTTATTTTTTTCCTTTTTCCCAAAAAGTTAGAAAAATTCGAGAAGAAACCCCTGGGTCTATTTTTAAGTTTGAATCTTCCACATGGATGGCACAAATTCAAAATAAAGATTAATGGTAGCTGAAAGTCTAAATCCTATTTTCCCCCCATTTTTATTGAAACATGCTTAGAAGTACAAGTCTTCATAATTTCTTGGTATTTCCTACATGCCAAGCAAAGAGGGAGTTAATGTTGATATCTCGAGTTTAGTGGGAAGATGTGGAAGACATCTTTCACCATTAAAATGGTCTTACTATTGTGCTCGATCAGATTTTCTATTTTTCTTCTCTTGAGCACATAAGGAGCTAGATCTCGAAAGATTAGGGGTGGAAGTGGTTGGAAAATCAAAGAAAGAGTGATCTACCGGAGGAAGCGAGTTGAATGTAGGAGATATTGGATGAGATTTTCCCCGTCGAGCACACGACAAATTTTTATAGATCTTATTCTGGGAATCGTGATCATGATCATAACAAGCACTGGTATCACTCAAGGTCTAGATTTTGGAGGGGAAAAGGGTCTCTATTGTAAATGTTATAAATGGCACAAATTTTTTGTGCAAATGGTTGGAGTGTTAGGCTCGAGACTGATTTTTCTAATAGAAAGCTTGATAGAGCCCATCTTTTCTGAGAAGTGTTTTAAGAAGCTTGTATATCTCTTTTTGTATCAAATCTAATCATTTCAAGCTAGTTATGAGTGTACATCCATTGACAAGCTCTGATATTGTTCTAGAAACTTTCCCTTGTTGATAAATTTGATCAAATATGAGCTATTTCATGTTGTCTTGAGAAAAAATGTGTTTGTTTTATTTCTGAGTGTATGCGAGTAGTTTTTCTTATTTATGTTGCAATATTGTATTAAAATCTTATTCAATCACACAGGTCTCAATCCTTGTGATAGTTTAGTGGTATATGTAATTTCATTTCTCGGAGGAGCCTTCATCTGGGAATGAAATAAATGATTTAAAATCACTTTTCTTTCATCTGTTTAACAAAGATTGTTTGTAAGCCTTTGGGTGTACCTTAGGCATGATTTGGATTAGATCTTGATACTTTTTGGGTTTCCTAACTCGAGCCTTCGTGATAGAATCTCAAAGATTGTGTGAAAAAGTGTTAATCTAGGCCTCCACTAAAGCACATATTCTGGTTAAAGAAACACTATAGTTGTTCTGTTGAATTCTATTTGTTTAACCTTCCATTTTGTAATATTCCTCAAGGATCTAGTGAGTCAAGTTCATCCTACCCCACCTCCCACCAAAAAAATCATTTAAAACAACCAATCCTACCCATACTACCCTTGTTTTTCCTATGTGTGCACAAATGCATAATTTCCATTACCAAAGCATGCAAAAACAACCAGGATTTCAAATGTCTTTAGTAGCCTGAACCTTTCCTAGAAAATATCTCCATTATCTAAAGTGATAACTCGTGAGAGTTATATTTTTTTCATTGATCATATTTTCTCCAAGGTCTCCTTAACAATTTCATTAGGAAGGATATCCCCATCTCCTCCATAAACAACATAGGCTAAAAAGGGTCCTCTTACCCTAGTTGAAAGGAACAACCTAAAATAGTGAGGATAGATCAAATCCTCTTGAGGGTGCTATCCATTTCTCCACATTTGAGTGATAGAGGGCCAGTTAGATCTCATCCCCAGCTACAAAATGACTCACCATGATCTAATCTGTCTCTAAGCTTCCTGTCAAACCAGTGATGTTGCTCAGACTTTGAGGGAGAATCAATTTGGATACAAACGAGACGCATATAATCGTAATGCAGTTATGTGGAGAATACTGATCTACTAGAAATGATCAAAAGAATGGAGGATAGCATGGTGTATTCCATGGATACAACACAAATGAAGGCATTCAAGATTGGTTATAGGGCACCTTGTTCATGAGTCGCCCAATTTCCAAGACATCACAGCCACACGGGAAAGCTTGAATTCATGGTTGATATGTTGACCCCACTTGTGTAGTGGACTAAGGAGATAAAGGCCTAAGACCTTGGTACTAGAAAACCTTTTCAATCAATAAGTCCACAATCTCATAGCGTTTCTTTTTCTATTTCACAATCAGCACCATCTCAACCAGAGCTTCAATCTCCAAGCTTCCCATTTACTCGCCCCAGGTGTTGGTTTCTCTTCTCCATACCCTATTATCCCATCCCATCTTAATTAATCAACCCTTTTCCCTTCCACATCTCAGTCCCCTCCATAAGATCCAAAAGAAATGTCTTCCTCTAAACCACAAACAAGGAAACAACTAGTGGAGACCCCGCCCACCACTCCTCCTACTCTTGAGTCCATTTTGGGAAGAGATTCAAAAATCAACCAAGAAGAAAAGATAATAATAGAAGAAATCATCAAAAGTTTAGTGATCTTGGCTCTTAAATTTGGAATTGAGAAGATTCCTTGTTGGTTAATCCTATTGAGGAGGCCATGTTCAAACCGCAAGTGGTGGAAGTTGAGTTTGCGATAGAAGCGGAACAAGAAAAAGAGGAAGAAGATCAGCCATCTATATGCTCTGTTCAAATGCAAGAGTATCCATAATGGAACTTTGTTTGAAGATAATGTTGATCTAATCCAAGATGCATAATCAGTCAAGAGAGAGGAAGAACAACCAGCTCCAATTCCCATTGAAGAGGAGCAACTGGAAGAGATCAAATCAGAGTTGAGGATACTTAATGAAGAAAGGATTATTGAATATTTTTGCTTTCACTTAAAGGGCCTGATTTGATTGATGAACACATGATAGAGGAGGACCATATGGTTCTAGAGGCTCCAAGTGAAGAGCAGGACACAAAATAACCTTCAGTTCTTCCTCCCACTTCATCCCCTTAAAGCTATGATGTTAAAGAAGAGTTTGAGCTTTCAAAATTCATGTTTGAGGATGAGGGGAACCATCTTTGAGGAAATTATAGATCCAGAGGATGCCATAGAGGAGGTCGAGCACGCGTAGCAGGAAAACAAGAAGAAAGATTATCTATCCGACTTGGAGGAATTACTTGATGGAAAGGATCCCAAGGAGATCACATCATTTTCTCTTCCATCATCCACCTTCCAAACAAATGATTCCGCAGCCATGGAGGACAACGTCTAATCGCAGCAACATGCATCTCACAATGGCCCTCTAGAACCAAGGTTCGATGATCATGATCTTCCATGTTCTTCTTAGAAGGAGGAAGGGAAAAGAACGAGGTTCCCATCTCTTCCATACCATCCATCCAAGAAGGTCCGCAGAAGACTCCACTCTTGGATTTTATTATAAGAGTAACGGTACATCCATTGGATTAGACCATTCCCAATCGGGGACTTGGCTTCATTAGAGCAAAGGAGAAGTCAAAACTAGTCATGCTTACTCCCGAGCATGAGGATGAGATTCAAAGGACCAAGGATCAATTGCAATGCCTCTTCGATCGAAATACAGAGAAACTAAAGAGGCATTTGTCTTGTTTTCGATTGATACGATGATTTGGGTGGAAGATCAAACTCTTTTTATTTTATCACTCATAATAAGAGTCGTGTTCAGCACCAAATCATATACATGGACGTGTTTTTTAAAGAAGGAAGCTATTTATCCCTACCTATAGCAGGCTTTGTTTAGCTTTTCTTTGTTAGGGTTAGTGTAGGAGTAGGAGTAGGTTTTCTTTTAGCAACACAAGTGCTTGTGCACACTCTACATGTTCCACTTGGGGCATGTATGATCTTCCCCTTTGTATATAGCGTGTCGTGGTGATTTTTTCTCCAAGGTTGTATCACTATGCAATTCAGTGTACCTCTAGGTGAATATTATAACAGTCCATTTCTAGAGCAGGTGAGAGCCCCATGTCAATACAATTTTCTACTCTCTGAACCTCATTTTAAATTTTTTCTTATGAAAATTGGGTGTGCAGACAGTGTGGCAAGCTCATGGTCACCAAGCGCAAGTAGTCAGGCTCACAGTTTCTCAGACAAGATCAGTACCAGGAAATTATTCATGAATCCATGCCTAATCGATACTTCAAGGCCACTGGTCTCTTAATCTAGCCGATATATCTCCTCGTGAGTCACCAAGCTGTTATCGCAATTTTTCCCCTGGTAAAATTGATCAAACACGACCCCGCCTAGAAGAAAATCGGAAGGGTAGAGTCAGTCATACGAGCCCACATTTTAGACTCAAAAATGGAGGAGAAGGGTTGGTAAAGGAGGCCAATGACGTCAAAGGAAACTAGAGGCTTCACAAGAGAAAATCAGAGAAGAAGCTCAAAGTTTTTGACTTCGCATACAAGTTGACTCGGGACAAAACAAACAAACTCGTAGGATGAGCCACATGTCAACTCGGCGTAATTCTAAAAGGTGTAGAAAAATGGAGACCCCAAACAAGCGTGAAGCTTCCATGTGTCCAAAACCCAACATAGTCACTCCTAAATAAGCAAAAGGGACCTAGCCAAAAATGAAGAAAGAGGAGCAGGCCCAAATCAGCTAAGTGCAACAAGGTTGACGGAATCCTCCACATGCCTCATCAGCGCAACTTCAAAGGTGCGACCCTAAGAAAGACTCTCAAGCGAGTGTAGACCCTCCACATGTCCAACATCTCAAAAAGTTGCAACGGCCATAGAAAAAGTGAAAGGGCTCACATGAAGGTGCCATGTGGGAAGAGTAAAAGGGAACAGAGCTGACCATTGAATCATCTAAGTATAAAAGGGCCAGCGGAAGGTGCCATGTGCCTTATCAACGTAATTTGAAAGGTGCAGCCCAAATAGAGACCACCGAACTAGCGCCAAAGCTCCACGTGTCCCAAGTCTAAAAAGAGGACAATGTTCATTAAAAATTCCAAGCTCGGGACAGGTTACAAAATCCTCCATGTGTCAAAGATGGCGCATCTTCAAGGTTAAAATCTAGAGGCGGTCCCTAAATGAGCGTAGGCTCGCCATGTGGCCAGAAGTAAAAAGAGAAGTAGAACCAAAGCATGAATCGGCTAAGCATAAGGCGAGGTAGCGGAAGGATCCATGTGTCTCTTCAGTGCTCTTTCAAGAGGTGAATCCAAAAGCATTCCCCAAACATGTGCCAGCTCTCCACATGTCTCAAGTTAGGAAAAGTATCTCCGCCAACAGGGGGCTCGGGAAAAGAAAAAAAAAAGAAACAAAGCAGGCCCACGAGAAGGTGCCACGTGTCTCCTCGGCGTAACTTCAAGTGTGAAAGGAAGGGTTTGAAACCTTAAGACGAGTAGTACTGCAAGGTGCATCTATGCAAATAGACTCCAGTCCCAAAGCACCTTTAGATAGCCATGCCTTTCAACTAGGACCTCAGATTCAAGTGCGAAAGGATTTGTTAAGACGCTCTACATGCCTATTACTTGCTTGCCACCATTAATGATACGGTCTACCATTTTTGAGGTGTGAAGTCTCTCACCTATCATCATGATGATGAATGGAATCCTTTCTCACCTAGCAAGGAACAACACATGGAGGCATGGGTCTTGCAGTGAAGCCCATCATTGTTACAGGTGGATTTCAATGCTTTCTAGGGTGGTTGGAGTAGGTGAATTCAATGCATATCTTGGGGTGGTTGAAGCAGGATTTGAATTTTCCCTCTCTCCTTCTCTTATTATTCTATATATTGTAAAGGAGGCACATATTTGTAAAGGTTGGTCATTGTTTCTCTCTTACTGCCCCATCTATTTTTCTTCCTTAGGGTGGAAAGTGGAGCTTAAGCCTCCTCTCTTGGCTCTGTAATGGCATTTTTTTGCCTCTTTCCCACTGATGATGTACTATGTGAACTCATGGAGTAATAAAATTTGTTTTGTGATGCATTTTTTCCATCCTTATTTTATCGTCTCTTCTCACCTCTCATCATTGCAAGATATGTTGTGCATACTTCTGATGTCTATTACAAGTTTCGGGATTCATGTTTAATGGGTTGAAGTGGTGTTCTGTGTAAACTTCATGTCATGTCTGTGGTGCATATTTTCCACCCTCTCCTTTTCTCACCTCTCTCCATTTCAGGTAGCTGAGATTGTGACTAGCAACCTCCTTCTCTGGTGTATCACCATTTTAATGTAGGATTTGTTTTCATGCACTTTCTCTCCTGGTCCCTTGGAAGGTTAGATTAGGATTAGATAGTTTTCCTATATTAGAATAGCTTGTGGAGGTAGTTTAGGATCAGGAACCAACCTTCTCTGGAGGTCCATCTCAAGTTCGCAAGTCCCACAGCTTGAGAGATGGTGCAATGTTATGCAGATCACACCAAATGCCCCACTCATATATGAGGCCATTCGGGGTTCTCTCGATTTTTCACTAACATAACCTCTTTCTTTCTTTCCCTGGGTTTATACTATCCATCTATGATTTATCATAAAATAATTTTGTTCCAAATTTTGATCTCATGTGCTATCTTTCAAACAACATATCTTTCTCTTCCTTGAATCACACTTTGAGTGTTCATGGTCTCATTTGGGTGGTTTGATGCATTACTTGGTTATAGGTCTTGTTCCCTATCCATGTGCTTGAAAGATCCACATACATATCTTATTTATCCCTAGTATAATGTATAACAATTTTATGGGACTCAACTTAGATTTTACTTCTTTAGTAAGTCTTCCCATAACTATGTAACGTTGTTTTAGATATTTACCAATTTCTTTTGTATGGTGTAATGGATATCTCTATTTCCATGTATTAATTTTTACAACCATCCAACATATTATCCTACTATACTTTTTTATTATTATCAAGTCATCTAGTATCCTTCTTAAGGGTTGGAGAAAGACCCCTACTCTAAAAATTCATTTGGAAAGTATATTTCAATTCTCCTCATCTCAATGTTTTCTTTAGCCCTCCTAGATTGCTTCAACACTACTAACCCTCACTATCATAAAATGTGGAGAACATAAAATAAATAAAGTTATGATACCTTAAAATTGAGTTAAAGGATGTAATGAAGATTATTTTTTCAAGTTTCAAGATCCTACCTCAATCGTTAAGGCCTCTAAATAGCCATTTCTCATCAAATCCATGGCTTGTAAACCCCTAATACAAGTTTGTAGCCTAAACTAATACAAATTTAGGAGATTTCCTAGTTAAACCAAATTCAAGAGTTCTATAATGTGATCTTCCTTCCTTCTAAGATAATTTAGGAACCCTCATATTTTGGCATGAGGATTAACCCCTTCAATCTTCACTTACTGGTCATATCTCAAACTTGATTACACTTCTACAACTTGAAGGCATTATGTAATTGATTTCAAAAAAAATGGATGTTTTGAAGAAGTAAAACTTATAGAATCTCTTTTGGTGCTCCTTTTAGATATTATCCTCCAATTTAAGATCTTGAACTACTATGCGCAAAACCACTCAACCACTAAATTAGGTTAAACCCTAGTGAGGATTTTTAAATGAACCAAATAAACACATGAATTACCATACAAACCACTAAAACTTGTTTTAAGGATTAAGAGTCCTTCAATATGTATGCATGTACATGAAAAACAAGTAAATCTTACCATCCAAGCTCAGTATTTTAGTTACCAATATCAACACTTCAAATTTACCCCACTTATATCACCTTGGAGCAAATTTCCTCAATATTTCACAAGTCTTCACTTCAACTTAAGTCTTTTCCTTTAGTATAAAGGGTATTGAAGATTAAAAATTCTAGATTACCACAAAAATATCTTCAAACTCTTACAATATTAAAATTCACTTATTACTACTTTGAGATACCTTTATCTAGCTTTGAGATTTGATGTAGATATTTTGACCCAAATATAGATGCACTTATTCCAACATCTTTGCACTGTCACTTTTGAGACCATATTTGCCCTATGATCTAGAATCCTTTTTCATCCTTACAATATTATTTCTCAAATTCTATATTACTGCGATGACATAACAAAGACATTAGTTCTTCGAGGTTCTTATCTAGAGACTGATATTTTCATTTGTAACCACCTTTGCAACACAATCCTTATGAATGATCAATTAGCATCAATATTTCACTTGGCTAAATATTTATCATCATTAAGTCCTCCCACAGACTATGGATAAACTTCTAACTTAGATTTGGACAAAGAAAAACTTATTACTTCTTAGAGCCAAAATGATTGCAACAAGAGAATGCTTATTGACATCTAATATGCAAGATGAATGTCTTCAAAACCTAATGAACCTCTACACCCTAGGATTATTTGTTATTTCCTTCAACTCTTAGTTTGGAATGTCTTGTTTTGATTCATTTTACTTATGCTAAAAAAATTGTACTCTTGACTTCTCATGCTCCAACTTTTCTAGTTTGTATAAGTTAGAAAACCATTTAACTCGAGATACAAACTCGGACCATGATCAATTTATTCATATACGATATGATATTATGGTGAGAAGACCACACCTCATGAGCATTCAACATTGAAATTTTTTTAATGGACCAATCCCCCTTAGAGACTTATTCATATTATGTATATTGAGAGGAATAAGACCAATAATTGACTCATGTCCAACCTATTACTCCGGCTAACAAAGCTTAACCGATATGAGATGTTTCTTTCATGACTCAATTCTTGAGAATTCTCTAAAGGAATTTGAAACATGTACCTTTTGAATCCTTATGTACACATGGTACTAACTTATACACTCCTTCAACCACGGAAATTTACTCAAGAATTTATCGAACCATGGAAAAATGTGTTTACTTACAATGGCATACTTTATGAACTAATTGAGATCATTTTGTACATGGACATGAGATAAGGAAACTTGAAACTTTTCAATAGTCTTACACTTTCTTGAAAACATCTCTTACATTGATACAACCTAAGAGGATGACTCAGTCATGAATTATTTTGGAAACATCAAGGAAACACATACCTTGTAACCTACTGTATATAGTTCCTTTAAGTGAATTCTCAAGAAAGACCTTCAAGAACTCCAATATGAACTTACGTCTTCAATAAGGGGATACAAAAGCATTCCTTGAATTGTACATACCTTTGTAATATGATGAAGAAAATTATCAGCAACTACTAGTGGAAACTCCCTTCCAAGAACATATGTATAGTCTTTCAATTAGTCAATGCCTTATAAAAGCTTAGAGTAGGCACCCAATGCTTATTAGTTAACCTTAAAATATTAGGTAGTCATAAAACAGCATGATGAATCTATAATTTCTCTTCTTTCCCTTGAGACTTCATCAATCTTCTTGTTTGAACTTATAAGAGTGATAAATTCATATCCTAAATATTCATCTTTTGATCAAATGCCCGATAGCCATACATGATGGAATTTATTCACTTGCCTTCTCTTAACTATGAGTGCAGGTGCCTTATGATTAGAACTTGGCCTTCTCTCATCCTTATCAACACTTTTTATTCCTTTCTTCTACTAGAATCTCCTGTGAATTTATTTGATTTCTTTGTCTCTTCATCATTTTCGCATACTATTTTCTTTTCATTCTTTGCTTCCTAAAATCTAGGATTGACTTTTGTGGCCTTATATATGTACTTCATAATCTTCTTTCCATTAGATCTCTTAGTCATGGTTGACTTGGATTCTTTCTTAGGATTGGATTTCACTTTAGAAACCATCCTATCTTTCCTTTGAATGAAAGAAACTTGTTACTATATCTAAAAGATTAAGGAAAATGTTTTGAAAAAATTCATTTTTCATGAAAATTTAAACATATGACCCTCATTTTTTATATCTCGTCTCTGCTATCCTTCCATGGATGATAATTTTTTATAATCATCCTACATTCCTGAAACCTATATCAAAAATTATGATAGGTGAAGCAATACCCATTGAAAATTCTTGCATACATTGAAGTTTTAGATTAACTTGCTAAATTAGGCATTATTGAATTCTTCTCCTTGGCCTCCATTTTTTCTTGTCATATTCATTTTTTTGGGATTAGGAAACCGGTTGTATAGATAATATATCAGATCTAAGAATACATGCAAATAAAAGCAGATATTCTATCAAAAGAAATATACAAAACAACGAGACATAAATCAACACCATATTTAATGTGGTTCACCCAAAGGTGGGCTACGTCCACCAAGAAAAATTTCAATCTATTATCCAAAGCTTTGAAAAGATATAAAATGAAGATTTACAATCTTCCACGCCTCTTAGATGTACAATAATTTCTTTATCTCAAGATTTTTTTCTCCTCCACGAATTATCTCTCACTCACAATTATTCTCAAAGTAATCATGTTCTTCTTAATTCTTATTAATTCTTACTTCTAAATGCTAGCTTTCATGCTTATTTAGGCATTTATTAACTTAGGGCACTTAGCCATGTAATTACAATCAATAGATATACTTTAATGCTAAAAATAGATCTAATTCCGAGACTTAATTAAAACATCCATGCACATGTAACCAATGTCATTTCACCCTAACCGATGTTGGTTCCTACTTTTCCCGACCGATGCCGGTCCCTCCTAACCGATGAAATTTACTATGTTTTCTAGAAAGTTCTACATTACATGCTAATCTCAAGTAATTGAGCTCTAAAACTCATTAATCTCCCACTTGGAGATTAATTATTGTACCATACATGTACAATATAATTCTTAGATCCTTCCTTAGCTTTTTTCTTCCTCTTCAAGTCTCAAAATCAAAGAACAATAGAATTTGAGTGTAGCTCCAACTTCTCCTTTGTTAATGGCTTCATTAGCATATTTGTAAGGTTCTCGCTCATATAAATATTTCCTAGATTCAACTTCCCATCCTCCAATACTTGTCATATGAAGTCATACCTCAACTCAATGTGTTTCATTCTCGAATGAAATGTTGAGTTATTTTCCAAATGAATTGCACTTTGACTTTCACTGAATAATTTGCAATCATCTTGATCTTTTCCCAACTCTTCCATAAACCTACTAAACTATATCATCTCCTTACTAGCCTCTTTAGCTGAAACATACTCTGCCTCTATAGTAGAAAAATCCACAACCTTCTACAATCTTGAAATCTAGCTAACTATCATCCCACCTACTGTGAAAATATATCCAGTAGTGCTCCTCCTACCATCCATATCTCCAACCATATCCGAATCTAGATAACCACATAATGAAATATATGAACCTCCATAGCATAATTACATGCTATATGTCCCTTTCAAATACCTAAGTATCCATTGGACTGCTTTCCAATGATCTTTACCTGGATTGGCCATATATCTACTCACAACTTCCATTGTCTGTGCAATGTCTGGTCTTGTAAAAACCATAACATACATGAGAATCCCAACTACTGAAGCATATGACACTCGTGTCATGTATTTGATCTCTTCATGTGATGAAGGAAACTAATTTTTCTTAATTTGAAGTTTCGGCCATAGGTGTACTAACATGTTTTGAATTTTGCATCTAGAACCTTTCTAACACCCCGTAGATAGAATCCTCCCGAGACAAATACAATTTCTTGTTTTTCTTATCTCTGTCAATTTACATGCCAAAGATTCTTTTTACAACTCATAGATCCTTCATTAAAAATGTGTGAGTGAGATTTTCCTTAAGCTCACAAATGTCCTATATACTAGATCTGTAAAAATCATATAATCCACATATAGTAACAAAATAACATATCTCCCATTTTCAAGCTTCTTAAAATAAACACAATGGTCAAATTCACATCTCAAGTAACGGTGCTCATGCATAAAACTATCAAACCTCATGTACCATTGCCTTGGAGCTTTCTTAATCCCATATAGGCTTTTTTCAACCTTCACACTAATTTCTCCTTACCGTTGACTTCATACCCAAGTGGTCTTTTGCATATAAATCTCTTCATCCAAATCACCATGAAGGAAAGTCATCTTCACATCTAGTTGCTCTAAATTTAAATCCTCTACTAGAACTAAACTCAATACAGTATGAATAGAAGTCATCTTAACAACTGGAGAAAATATATCACCAAAGTCAATACCTCCTTTCTATGCAAATCCCTTTACTACAAGCCTTGCCTTATACCTTTTTGTCCACCCTCTTCTTCCTTGATCCTATAAACCCACTTGTTCTGTAATTTTCTCTTACCTACTAACAACTTAACCAAATCCCAAGTCTGGTTCTGTTCCAAGGAGTCCATCTCCTCATCCATTTCATGCTCCCACTAGACGTGGGTCTTATCCTGCATTGCTTCTTAAAAACTTTTTGGTTCACCATTATTAGTCAATAATAAATAAAATAGATAAGGTGTAAATATTTCTAGAGGTTTACTTACCCTTTATGACATTCTCATAGAATTTGGGGGTACCAGAGGCATATTCTAGACCTCCTAGACATTAACATCCAAATCTCTCGGTGGTCGACATTGGTCACCAGAATCGATGTCGATTACGCACTAATGCAGATTCGGTTTGGATCTTCTTTAACCCATACCAGTTCTATTGATCAATGTCGGTCAGGGGTAAACCGACACCGGTTATTGTGTAACCATGTTGATTATACTTTTAAATCTAAGAGTTCATTTTCATTCACAAACTTCTCAACCGGTTCATCCTTGGGTACTAAAATTTTATCCATGTACATTCTCTTTTCATTCCATTCAACATCACGACTCCTAATAATTTTAGAATTCTCTAAATCCCAAAAATGGAAACCGAAATCACCAAATCCATAACCAATGAAAGTGCATCTCTTGGATTTTGCATCCAAATTTTTTCTATTTTCCTTATCAACATGTACAAAATTTTTGAACCAAAAAAATTAAGAAAAGAAAGATCTACCTCTTTTCGGTCCAAGATTCCTCTAGTATTCCTCCATCTAGTGAACTTGAAGGCCCACAATTAATTAAATAAACTATTGTATCAACTACTTCTGCCCAAAAATGCAAGGGAAATCCAGAATGTATCCTCATACTTCTAGCATGTTCCATGATTGTCATATTCATTATTTCTGCAACACCATTCTCCTGTGGTGTTCTTGGAACCGTTCTTTCTCTACGTATCCCATTCACTAAACAATAATCATTGAAATATTTGCTACAGTATTCACCACCATTTTCAAATCTAAGGCACTTTAACTTAGAATTTGATTCATTCTCAACAAGAGCTTTCCATCTTTTAAAAGTCTCAAAAACATCATATTTACGTTTAATGCAATAAACCCATAACTTTTTGTAGTATCATCAATGAAAGTAAGATCATATTAGGATCCTCTACGAGAAGCTACTTGAGTTGGTCCCCACACATCCGAGTGTACAAGCTCTAACTTCTTATCCTTCTTAATTGCCCCAACTTTGAGAAATCTTACTCTCTTTTACTTTCCAAAGACACAATTCTCACAAAAATCAAGATCTAAATATTTCAAATATGATAACTTACCCTTATCCTTTAAGATCTGCATTCCTTTTTGACTCATGTGGCCCAACTGATTATGCCACATGCATGCATATAAATTTGAACTAGATACTGCAAAAAAAGATTCGATAACACATGTAGATAAATATAGCATTCCTACCTTCTTACCTATTTCCACAATAAGAGCATCCTTGGTGACTTTCCAGAGTCTCCTTTAAAAGTAACCATGCAACTAGATTCACCTATTTTCCCTATAAATATAAGATTCCTCCCGAGGCTTGACACATGCCTCACATCTTTCAATACCCATGTATTTCCATTCTTTAATTTTAGATGAACTTCCCTTTACAGGTAATACTACAAGGTTCATTATCACCCAAATAAACATGCCCAAAATTACCTTGGACATAATTTTTCTGAAATAACCCTTATTATGGGTTGCATGGAAAGAAGCTCCTGAATCTAAAATGCATGATTCAATTCTAGTGTCTAAAGAAATAATAAGAGTATCTTGCATTACCTCTAATGCAGCAAGATTTGATTCTTTACCTTTGTCTCTGGTTGTTGGTTCTCTTTATCCTTTGATCAAAAATCTTTCTTTGCATGTCCTTTTTTTCCACATTTCCAGCAGTAATGCCCTTACCTTTAGATTTAGATTTGCTATCCCTTAACTTTGATTCCACATTACTATTACTCTTGGATCTCTCCTTCTTCCTTCCTCTACTTTCTACATTCAAAGCATTCCCAGATGATTATTCCTCTGTACTCTTCCTACAAATTTCTTTATTCAAGATTATACTAACCACATCATCAAACTTCAAAATATTATTAGTAGATGTTGTATTACTAACAACCATTACCAAGTTATCCCAACTATTAGGAAAAGAACATAAGAATAAAATTTCTTTCACTTCATCATCAAATGGTATATCAACTGATTTTAACTTATTTATAATAGATCTGAAATCATTCAAATGACTAGATGCAGATCCACCTTCATGCATCTTAGAACTAAATAGTTTCTTCATCAAATAAAATTTATTTAAAGCACTAGGTTTTTCATATAAATTAGCAAGAGATTTCATTAACCCTACCGTAGAAGTCACTTCTGTAATATTGGAAGCCACGGATGTTGTCAAGATTAATATTATAGATCCCAAAGCCTTTTTGTTAAAAATCTTCTATTTTTCATCAATCATCTTCATAGGTCTAGAATTTTCATCCAATGGTAAATAAAAATCTATTTGATACGGATAATCCTCAATCTGCATCTTCCATAATTGTAAATTTTGGTCGTCAAACTTCTATACCTTGTATTTGTTGTTTTCTGTCATTGTTGAACCTCACATTCAATCAAAAAAACCCTCTGTGACTAAATTTTTCAACACACAAAACCCTCAAACAAAGATCTGATACCAGTTGTTGGGGTTAGCAAACCGGTTGTATAGATAATATATCAGATCTAAGCATACATGTAAATAAAAGTGGATATTCTACCAAAAAAATATACAACACAAGAGACATAATCAACACCATATTTTATGTGGTTCACCCACATGGGCTACATGCACCAAGAAACAAGACAATCTATTATCCAAAACTTTGACAAGATATATAATGAAGATTTATAATCTTCCACACCACTCGATACACAGTACTTTCTTTCACTCAAGCTTTTGCTTCTCCTCCAATAATTATCTCTCACTCACAATTATTCTCACAATAATCAAGTTCTTCTTAATTCTTGTTAATTCTTACTTCTAAACCCTATCTTTCATGCTTATATAGTTGTTTATAAACTTAGGGCACTTAACCATGCAATTACAATAAATATATATACTTTAATGCTAAAAATAGATCTAATTCCCGAGAGTTAATTAAAACATCCACGCATAGGTACTGATGTGAGTTTTTGTAACCAATGTTAGTTCCTTCTTGCCTAATTGATGTCAGCCCCCTTCTAACCGATGAGGGTTACTGTGTTTTTCTAGGAAGTTTTACATTGCATGCTAATATGAATTAATTGAGCTCCAAAACTCAACACATTAACCCTTTTCATCTTCATACTTCTTCATAGGCTCTCCTTTTAAGCTTGGTCCTATATTGTCTCTTGCTACTCTTTGACTATCCATAATTCTATCCAAAGATTTAGAACTATTCTATAAGTTCTCATACATCTTCATCCTTTATTTTGCTTCTTTTAGTTCATCTTTCAAGGACATCAATTCCTCTTCATGTCTCATGTAAGTGTCTTATTTTTCATTTAGATATTTATTAACTTTGTCAACTTGAGACTTCCGTTCTATATTGAATTCGAGGTACTCTTCTTTTTTAATTTTAGAGAGGTTGAGATCAACTAGATTTGGGATTCAATTTCTCGACTCCATTTTCATGTTATTCATTTTTTTTCTTCTAAATTTCCTCAAGAAGATGCATTTTCTCTTCATATTATTTAGCCATTAGCTTTAAATTTTTTTCTTTATTCTTTGGAATTTCAGTAGTTTAACCGAACTTATCAATTATGCTAGATTTTTAGTTCAGCATCATCTTCATCGACATTGCATCTTCACCGAGATACTTATCTCTTGAGCTTATTCTAGAGACTATCACTATATCCATGATTTTGTTTCAAGAGGACAACCTCCAAGCTATTAGAATTGATTCAAGAGGACCAGACTCAAATACTAATTGTTTGAAATACTAGGCACTAAGAAGGAGTGAATAAGTTCTTATTCAAACTTTAATAGATAATTCAATTAGCTTAATTTAGTTATGATGAAACTAAAAACACCATACATAAACAATCAACATGAGTACACATGTAGAGAGAAAAGACTAAATGTGGGATAACCTTAAAGGAAGAAAACCCGACTAAAACCAAAGAAATAGCTTATAAATAAATGTCCCTGTAAATGTTACAAATATTTCACTATTGATCATCTAATAAACATGGAACTCAAACTCCAACATTTATTAAAGCTAGTATTTGAACTTTATCAAGCTTCTAGTTGCATGGAAGCTTCAATTACAAACACTTAAATGAAGCTTCTACTTGATATTCTATAAGATCTAA
Source organism: Taxus wallichiana var. yunnanensis (assembly GCA_018340775.1). NCBI lineage: Eukaryota > Viridiplantae > Streptophyta > Pinopsida > Cupressales > Taxaceae > Taxus > Taxus wallichiana. Next base: position 233,669,657 of record CM031238.1, on the reverse strand, counting down.
CTTATAAGGAAGCTTCAACTCCAAGTATGCTAAACATTTCTTGAAACTCCTTCAAAGCGTTTTGATCACTTTCCTTTAGTAATCTAACACAATAAAATGTGATCACTTCTTTATCTCATATATGTCCTCATTTCACCTGTCCTTCTCATCTTGACTCCACTCTCTTCTCATCCTCATGATATGTTGTAATTACCTCACTTAAATGTTCTTCTTCATAATTATTTACATGCTTCTCATCTCATATACACCTCTCAACCATATATAATTTCATGCTCACTAACTGTTGCAAAATTGCAATCCTTAATGCATTAGATACATCCTTTGATTTTCATACCCTTACTACATACAGTCAATGGCATGTTCACCAAAAATAGATTCACACACACAATCATATCTTTATATCATCAAGGAAATCATCCTTGAGAGACTCTTGCACTTCACCTTTTAAAATAACTCTTCAACTTCCAGTCTTTAAATTGAATTGGAGGTTGAATGAAATCACCTAAAACTATCCTCATGCAATGATTTCACCTAATTATATGTAATTTTCATGTGTAAACCTTAAAAAAATGTCATGGATGTTGTGACATTTGTTGAGATTAGCAGATTGGTTGTATAGACAATATATCGATTTAATCATACATGCAAATAAAAGTGAATATTCTACCGGATGAAATATACAAAACAAGACACATAAATCAACACCGATTTAACATGGTTCACCAAAGTGTGGGATACGTCCACCAAGAAACAAGCCAATCTATTATCCGAGTTTTGATAATAAATACAATGAAGATTTACAATCTTCCACACCTCTTAGATGTACAGTACTTTCTTTCCCTCAAGCTTTTGCTTCATCACCAAGAATTATCTCTCTCACAAAATTTTGCAAGTTACTTCTAATTCTTGTTAATCATCCTTTGTTTCTTATTTCTAAACCCTATCTTTTATGCTTATATAGTCATTTATAGATTTAGGGAACTTAGCCATGTAATTACAATCAATAGAAATACTTTAATGCTAAAATAGATCTAATTCCTGAGAGTTAATTAAAACATCCTTGCATAGGTAACCAATGCCGGTTAGTCCTAATACACGGTTCCTCTCTTGTTAGACCGATGCCGGTCCTAAGTGACCAATTCGGATTCCCTATTAATTGATATTCAAGCTCATCGTATTTTCCAATAAGTTTCCATTGCATGATAAAATGAAGTAATTGAGGTCCACAGTGAAAAATCTACCACTTGGAGATTAATTAATGCACCATAACTATAAAATGTCGTTCTTGGATCCTTCTTTAGCTTTGTTTCTCCCTCTTCAATTCTAAAATTGAAGACCAATAGAACTAGATTGTAGCTCCAACATCTCCTTTCTGCTAATGGATTCATTAACATATCTGCAGGGGTTCTTGCTCATATGAATCTTTTCCAAATTCAACTATCCATCATCCAATACTTGTTGTATGAAGTAATACTACAATGAATGTTTTTTTCTCGAATAAAATACTAACTTCCTTACCCAATGAATTACACTTTGTTTGTCATTGAAAGGTTTACAATCACCTTGCTCCTTTCCCAACTATTCCATGAACCTACTCATCCATATCATCTCCTTACTATCCTCTATAATCTGTAACATACTCGCATCTATAGCAGAAAAATCCACAACATCTCGTAATCTTGAAATCTAGTTAATTATCGTACCACATCTTTGTGAAAATATATCCAGGTGAGTTCTCCTCCTACTATCCATATCTCCGGCCATATCCAAATCAACATAGCCACATAATTAAATATTTAAACCTCCATAGCATAAGTGCATGCAAGATGTCCCTTTCAAATACTTGAGTATCCATTGGACTACTTTCCAATTCTCCTTACTTGTATTAGTCATATATCTACTCATAACTCCCACTACCCCGTGCAATGTATGGTCTTATACAAACCATAGCATACATGAGACTTCCAAATTTTGAAGCATATGGTACTTGTGTCATGTAATTGAACTCCTCATGTGATGAAAGACACTTATCTTTGCTCAATTTGAAGTGTCCAACCAAAGGTGTGCTAACAGTGTTTTGCATTCTTCATGTTCAACCTTTCTAACATCTTGTAGATATAATCCTCCTGAGAAAAATAAAATTTCTTGTTTTTCTTGTCTCTATGTATTTGCATGCCAAGGATTATTTTTGCACCTCCTAAATCCTTCATTGCAAATGTGTGAGCTATCTTTCTCTTAAGCTCACCAATGTCCTACATACTAAATCCTGCAATGAGCAGATCATCAACATACAAAGATAACAAAATAATATAGCTCCCATTTTCAAGCATCTTGAAATAAACACAATGGTTAGATTCAAATCTCAAGTAACCATGCTCATACATAAAACTATCAAACCTCATATACCATTTCCTCAGCTTGCTTGAGCTCATATAGGATTTTTTTAACCGCACACTAGTTTCTCCCTACCCTTGACTTCATACCCAAGTGGCTACTGCATATAAATCTCTTCATCCAAATCACCATGAAGGAAATTCATCTTCACATCTACTTTCTCTAAATGAAAATTTTCTACTGCAACTAAACTCAATATAGTACAAATAGAAGTCATCTTAACAATAGGAGAAAATATTTCACCAAAGTCAATACCTTCTTTCAGTGGAAATCCCTTTACTACAAGCTTTTATTGTACCTTTTCTATCCACCCTCTTCTTTCTTGATCTTGTAAACATATTTGTTCTGCAATGTTCTCTTAACTTTTGGAAACTTAACAAATTCCCTAGTCTGGTTATGTTCCAAGGAGTCCATCTCCTCATCCATGCCATGCTCCCAATGGACATGATTCTTATCCTACATTACTTCTTCAAATATCTCAAGTTCACCACTATTAGTCAATAATAAATAAAATAGAGAAGGTGTAAATATTTCTTAAAGTTTACTTACCCTTTGTGAGCTTCTTACAGGAGTTTGGGGTACGGAGGCTCAATATGGACCTTCACAACATTCCTATGCAAATATGATAGTGACCGATGTTGGTCACCTCTAACTAACATCGGTTCTACTAACCGATGTCATTTTTTATCCTCTCGTAATCGATACAGTTCATCGACTAGTTTCATTCAGGTATCAACCAACATCGATTCTTGTGTAACCCTGTTGATAATTGTTTTGAATCTGAGAGTTTATTTTCATTCACAAACTTCTCAATAGGTTCATCCTTGGGTACCATAATTTGATCCCTATACATTCTCTTTTCTTTCCATTCAACATCATGACTCCTAATAATTTTAGAATTCTCTAAATCCCAAAAATAGAAACAAAAATTACTAGATCCATAACCAATGAAAGTGCTTCTCTTGGATTTTATATCTAACTTCTTCCTATTTTCCTTATCAACATGCATAAAAGCTTCGAACCAAAAACTTTAAGAAAATAAACATCTATTTCTTTTCGGTCCAAGCTTACTCTAGTAGTCCTCCATCTAGTGAACTTGAAGGCCCATGATTAATCAAATATATGAGTGTATCAAATGCTTCGCCCAAAATCGCAAGGGTAATCCGAATGTATCCTCATACTTCTTGCTCATTTCATGATTTTCTTGATGATTATTTCTGCAATACCATTCTCTGCGGTGTTCTTTGAACCATTCTTTTCTATGTATCCCATTCAATGAACAATAATCATTAAAATCCTTGCTCCAAAGTATTCACTAGCATTATTAGATCTAAGGCACTTTAACTTAGAATTTGATTCATTCTCGACAAGGTATTTCCATCTTTTAAAAGTCTCAAAAACATAAGATTTACATTTAATACAATAAACCCATACCTTTCTTATAGCATAACCAATGAAAGTAACATAATACTGGGATCCTCCATAAGAAGCTACCCGAGTTGGTCCTCACACATCTGAGTGTAAAAAATCCAATTTCGATCCTTCTTAGTTGCCCCAACTTTGAGAAATCTCACTCTCTTTTTCTTTCCAAAGATATAATGCTCACAGAAATCAAGATCTAAATCTTTCAAATCTGATGACTTACCCTTAGCCTTTAAGATCTACATTCCCTTTTGACTCATATGACTCAACTGGTTATGCCACATGCATGCATTTGAATCTTAAGTAGATAATGCAGAAAAGGAATCAGTAATACATGTAGATAAATATAATGTTCCTATCTTCTTACCTCTTGCCACAACAAAATCACCCTTGGTGACTTTCCAAGAGTCTCCTGTAAAAGTAACCATGCAACTAGATTCACCTAGTTTCCCTGCAGAAATAAGATTCCTCATAAGACTTGGCACATGCCTCACATCTTTCAATACCCATGTATTTCCATTCTTTAATTTTAGATGAACTTCCCCTTTACCAGTAATACTACAAGGTTCATTATCACCCAAATAAACATGCCCAAAATTACCTTGGACATAATTTTCTAAAATAACCCTTTATTAGGGTTGCATGGAAAGAAGCTCCGAATCTAAAATGCATGATTCAATTCTAGTGTCTAAAGAAATAATAAGAGCATCTTGCATTACCTACGATGCAGCAAGATTTGTTTCTTTACCTTTGTATGGTTGTTGGTTATCTTTTCCTTTGACCAATAATTGTTCTTTACATTTCCTTTCTTTCCACATTTCTAACAACTAATTCCCTTACTTACTGGATTTAGATTTTTTCTCCCTTGACTTTGATTTCCCATTACTCTTACTCTTGGATCTCTCCATCTTCCTACATCTAGTTTCTAAATTCAAAGGATTTCCGGATGATGATTCCTCTCGTATTCTTCCTTTGAATTTCCTCATTCAAGATTATACTAACCACATCATCAAACTTCAAAATATTATCGCATGAGATATTATGTTACTAATAAATCATTACTAAGTTATCGCAACTATCGGAAAAGAACATAAGAATAAAAGTACTTTTACTTCATCATCAAATCGTATAGCAATTGATTTTAAATGATTTACAATAGATCAAAATCATTCAAATGACTAGAATGAGATCCACCTTCATGCATCTTAGAACTAAATAATTTCTTCATCAAATAAAATTTATTTGAAGCACTAGGTTTTTCATATAAATTAGCAAGATATTTCATTAACTCTACCATAGAAGCTACTTACCGTAATATTGGAAGCCATGATTCTACTGGAATTAATCTTATAGATCCCAAAGCCTTTCTCGTCAAGAATCTTCCATTCTTCATCATTCGTCTTTGTAGGTCTAGACTTTTCAACCGAAGGTAAGTACAAATCTCTTTGATACAGATAATCCTCAATCTGCATCTTCCATAATTGATAATTTCAGTTGTAAATTTTCTCTACCTTGTATTTGTTTTCTTCTCTTATTGTTGTAACTCCCACTCAATCAGAAAACCCTCTATGAGTAAATATATCAACACATAAACCCTCAAACAAAGCTATGATACTAGTTGTTGGGATTAGCACACCGGTTGTATAGACAATATATCAGATCTAAGCATACATGCAAATTAAAGCAGATATTCTACAAGAAGAAATATCTAAAACAAGAAACATAAATCAACACAGATTAATGTGGTTCTCCCAGTGTGGGCTACATCCACTAAGAAACAATCCAATCTATTACCCAAAGCTTTGACAAGATATACAATGAAGATTTACAATCTTCCACACATCTCAAATGTATAATACTTTCTTTACCTCAAGCTTTTTCTTCATCACTTAGAATTTTCTCTCTCACTAGCTTTTGCAAGTTCTTTCTAATTCCTTTTAAACATCCTTTTTTCTTTCTTTTAAAACCTATCTTTTCTACTTATATAGTCATTTATATACTTAGGGCACTTACCCATGCAGCTACAATTAATAGAAATATTTTCATGCTAAAAATAGATATGATTCCCAAGAGTTAATTAAAATATCCTCACATAGGTAACCAACACCGATTAGTCCTAACCGCTTCTCGGTTCCTCCTTGCTTATAACTCCCATTAAAAATAACCCACTTGAGACCCAAGAAATAACCTAGGATTAGTTATAAAAATTTTGGAATGATTTTTTTTGTTTAAAAGAGTCCACAACTAGGTTACAAGGCAACAATTGCCACTAACAAGTTCCAGAACAATTCAAATCCACTAGAACAAAATTTTATTTTATTAACAATTATTAGAGGTCACAAGGTCCAAAATTAAGGGTTAGAAGGTTCAATAAGGTTCAGAGGGTAAATTCCTCACCATACCCACTCTCTAACAAGCTTAAAGATTCAACTTGATTTTTCTCACACTTAATACATTCAAAAATTTCCTAAATCATTTCCATTGGATAGAAAATTTCCTCACCTTTCCAATGATATAAATAAGTCCTCCTAACTCCTCATAAAACTCAAGTTATGGGCCGACGGGCCTTGGGGTGAAAATTTTTCCAAGAGCGGCCTCGCAGCCCATGGGAGGAAATTTTCCCCAAGTGCGGGCCTTTGGGTCATGGGAAGGTTTTTTTCTCAAGAGGGATGCATGGGTCGGTGGGGAAACATTCCAATTTTTGAATTTCAAGATAAAATGTGCAAATTCACTAACAAACCCGCACCTCTCGCGACGCCCAACCACGTATGCATCACGCCCCTATTGGCCGCTACCAAGTCGGTGGGCAATCGGAGAAGGTAAGAAAAATTGGAAATAAAAAGGAAAGAAGATAAAAGGATAAATGCACTACATACCTCCGCCCTCGCCCAAGGTGGCCACATGGCAACCATCCAATGGCTGCGGTCTTCCACGGTGGTAGAGAAATTTTAAGATTTTCACCCGACAAAACTATAAACAAAAAAAAAAACCAACGAGCTCCACTCTTCCTTTGTCACCTTGTGTTTCCACGTGTGCAAGCCCTCGATTAGCTACGGGCTGGTCGGGAAAACTTGGAAATTTTTCCCAAAATTTTCCGAAATGCAAAAAGGAAAAAGGGACCCGCTCTCGCCACCAATACCTCATGATGCCACGTGGCATCACCGATTGGTCACGGCAAGGCGTGGGTGGCTAGGAAAATATGGGAAATTTTCCCAAAATTTTTCGCCAAGTGAAAAAAAAAAGCGCAAAAGGCCATAACTTTTGATAAAAAGCTCAATTTTGGGAAAACCAAGACTTTCTGGAAATCTCTAAAAGCCCTCTTTGGACAGAAGCATTAATTTTAAATTTTGATCAATTTTAAGTGGTAAATTTTAAGAAAATTGCCGATAGGCTTTTTAAAAGTAAACCGGTAAATTGTAACTTATAAATTTTGTTCAATTTGATCTTCCTTCTCTCTCAACATGTCAAATAGACATGGAGGATTGTTCTAAAAATAATTTAGGATGAATTTGAAAGGTAATTTTTCTTTATTGATTTCCAATTTGAATTTTACAACTTCTAACAGCAAAACGACCATGAAAGGTTCGGGCCCGATTTTGCAATGTTTGAAAATATTTTGTTAAGTGTTTTTTTTGTCAATTTGAAATAATTTATACCCTAGCATGTTCAATTTTAATGTTTCATTGTTATTTCTTGCTTGCATAATTAAACTATTCATTTTAGATGAATTATTTGTCAGGATGAAATTTAAAACAAAGGTCAATTTCTAAGGGATCTTTTTATCATTTTCATCTTCCAATTATGGAAATTCATATCTATTCTATTCTAATACATTCATTTATGTCAACAAACCATTTAATGGCTAAAATCTAAAGTCGATTTCCAATTTTAACATATTTAAGAGAACAGAGTTACATATATTTCCTTCATAGGTATTCCTCCTTTCAATTTTCCAAACAGAAATTTCAAATCACAATTTGATGATCAATTTAAATACAACAATGTAAATTGATAAAAGTAGTGCAATATTTTATTGATTTCAAATATACAACTTTACATCTTTCAATTTCTTGAGTGCAATCAAAATATTTCAATTTATTTATTTCAAATGAAAAGAACAAAGTGTGTGTGTGTGTGTGTGTGTGTGTGTGTGTGTGTGTGTGTGTGTGTGTGTGTGTGTGTGTGTGTGTGTGTCTATATTTCACATTTCAAATTTACAAATTTTATAGCTCAATACAAAGTATCCTTCCATTACAAAACATTTACAAATTCATCCACTTCAAAGTGGGAAATGTTATACTAAGATTTTATATCACGAGGTATCACAAATTGTCTTTCTCATCTTCTCTAAAACAACAACATGAATTCTTCTCATTCATCCAATTTGATCAAAAGAAGAGTGGGAGAAAGGCAATGCTCTCCACCTAACCAAGACATCTAATGAAGAGGAGAAGTCATCCTTCTTCATTGGCCCCTGAGCCCTAACCACAAATAAATAGAATATGTGGTCCAACTCATGGAAACAATAGGCCTCCATAAAACATACACACAACATTTTCACAATAAAACACAGTCCAAAATAGAACAACAGTTTTACAACCACATGAAAGAAATAACACAAAAATTTGGCTTCACCATGCAAGGCAAAGGAGCAAGAACTATGGGGAAGTTTTTTATGCCTCCCAATGGGAATTGGGTATCCACCTATAACAAATAGCTAATATAAATAATCTCATATATCCTTATGCCCCCACAATCCCATCTTATGCCCCCACAAATTTCCTTATGCCCCCACAAAGTAAGAAATGTAAGTTATTTATTTTCCATGGTGGATCCCAATCACAAACTCCCTCCACAATAAATCTGATGCCACTGGCATTCCCTTATAATGCCCCCCCTCAATGATTCCCCATAGTCTTCTCCTACACCATTCCCGTGTCTACCCAACCAAACAACAAATACACAAAATATTTACCATTCACACAAACAAAAATAAATAAATAAAATTATATATGAAGAGCTAAGCTCCTACCTCTCCATGGTAGATTTTGTTCCAATATAGAAAGCTTTTAATGTCAAAAAGTAGTCACAAAATCAACAATGCCCAAGTATGAAATGCTCTACAATCTCCTCCAAAATCAACAAGATCTCCTAACACCACTAAAAATTTGACCACAAATGAAGTATGGAAAATATTCAACAACCCAAAACAAAGCAAGGAGTTCCAATTTTATAGAAGAGCAAAGAGAAGAGGATGAGGTGGATCCATGTAGGATGCCACATCACACACCCTCAACTCCAACACAAGATTAAAATTCATTCTCCAATGCACAATAAAGAGGTGGGTGAATAATATGACAAATTACTTACACACTCCAAAAAGAACACACCCCATAAGGACTGCAAATTTAAAACATGAAGAAAGTGTAATTAAAACATGCAACTTGAGTTATAAAAATGCATTAAAAAGGTCTAAAATCAAACCTCCAACCATAGGTATGGTTGGTAAATAAAATTAGGAGGTATGGGACAAGTTTTACTTGTCCTACAAGCCTCATAAAATAGCCTCTAAGGACAAATTTGAATTTCCAAGGAGGTGGAGTGTTTCATACTCCAAAATCTAACTTACACAACTCTTACACATACTTACACATCACTTACACATACTTACAACATTTAATACAAAAGCCAACAAATTCTATAATTACTTTCTTATATCCACAAATTTGATTAATTTATTTATTTTAACAATATGATTACTCACATCAATTCTCCACAATTAAAAGAATAATGAAAGGGGTAAATGCATCACGAAATAAACATATGCAAACAATAATAAGAAGGAACCACATTAATAAAATACACATAACCCCTTGGTCACATTCAAAGGTAATCCCCCCCATGGGAATCCCTTATAGAAATAACACACACACACACATACAAAACATGTTTCCATGGTGACCTTGTTGAATTCATCTAGAATTCCAATTTGGTTGGTCTCCAATCCCCTAATGTTTGTTGTGATAGTTTAACTTGCAAAACAAAAATACCTCCTTTGGCCTCGTGGCCATATTAGAACATCCAACATGATATAAATATAATCACAAAATCATCTATACATATGAATCACAACAACATCAAGGCAATCAACAATATCACTTACAATTTATATCAACAACTATATCATCATCATATAATGTCTATTTTCTAGGTCTAAAAATCACATGTTCGAACAACGTTCATAATATATTCATGTCAAATAGTATATCATCATCTACATATGAAGTGTCTCTAATAATCATCATGCATCATAACTAAATCAAGATCAATAATAATCCATGGTCCAACATCTAACATCATACTAAATCAAAACCATAATAGTGTCCATAATGTAATCAATAGTATCAAGATCAGTATCAAAAGGTTTCAAAGGGAAGTGGGTAGGACATCCCCTCCCCTTAGACTTGACTTCCTCATGAAATTCATTGAAACAAATGTTGAAACTAAACTCGTAATAAGGTAGCATCTTCCCATGTAGTTCATAGTCTCATCATATCGTCCCACTACACCCGAACACGATCAACCTCTCTTCCTCAAAGGCCCGGTGGTCCCGTGATCTAGGATGGGAACGGGCTCCACCCTCACCTACCCTGGATCCTACACTGTAATGATTTCCAACCTAACACAGGAGAAGGATCAGAAATATATCTCCCAATAACAAAAATGTGAAACACATCATGTACGCAAGACAAGCTAGGTGGCAATGCTAGATGGTAGGCCAAAGGGCCAATGCGCTCTAAGATCTCAATATGATCCATGAATCTAGGAGCTAACTTAGAAAATTCTCCATAATGGATAGGGCTCTTATGTTTCCTGACATGAAGGAACACCTTCATGCCCACATCAAAACTACGATCGGTCCTATACTAATACACATACTTCTTTTGTCTATCTTGTGCCTCATGTAGTCTCTGTCTGATCAATACCACCGCTGCTCCATGTCCTGCAACAAAGCTAGTCCAAGAGAAACCCTATCCTCTAACATGTCCTAGCTAAGAGGTGTCTCTGTACTCTTTACCATACAAATCCTGAAAAGGAGCCATGCCTATAGAACTCTGAAAACTATTATTGTAAGCAAACTCCACTAAGTACATGTACTCCTCCCATCTAGACTACTAATCCATCACATACATCTTGAGCATGTCCTCTAAAATCTGATTCACCGCTCATTCTTTCCATCTGTCTCGGGGTGATATGATGTGCTGAAATTAATCTTCGTCTTGAGGGCATGTTGCATGGTAGTCCAAAAATGGGAAGTGTACAAAGGATTGCAGTCACTAATGATCTTCCACGGAATCCTATGTAACCTGACAATCTCATCCAAATATACCTGTGTCACTGCTCTAGTTGTATAAGTGGACTTCTCAGGAGAAACATGAGCAACTTTTTTCAATTTATCAAATGTGACCATGATGGCATCATGGTGATATCTCGACATCCGTAGCCCAATAATGAAATCCATTGAAATGGTGTCCCACTTCCATTCCAAAGATAGCATGAGGAAAAATAAGGCTAATTTGGATGCGATTCTCACCTTAACTCTCGGGTACTCTAAACATTGTGACACGAACTAGCCCACATCTCTACAAATTCCTCTCTAATGATACAAATTTCTCAAGGTGGAATGCATCTTCTTTACCCCGGGATGGGCTAAATAGGGTGCTCGGTGTGCCTCTACCAAGATGTCCTATCTCAAGCCTCCATCTCTAGGAACATAAATTCATCCTCTGTGCCTGAGAAGACCATCTATCTCTAAGGAAAAACAATCAAACTTCCCTCGAGGGGTTTCGAGACTCGATCTCTGCTCAAACTACAATGTAGAAGCTATCAAGAGGAAGTCTGTGAAGAATCCCGCTCTACAAATCTTTTCTCAAAGTGAGGTGGCCATAACTACATTTCTCCATCTATTGAGAGTGTCTACGACCACATTCTCCTTCCCTTTCACATTCTCTATCTCCATATCATACTCACAAAGAAACTCCATCCAACGCCACTAACAAGCGTTGAGATTGGGCTGCGTGAAGAGGTGGCAAAGACTCAAGTGATTTGTCTTGAGTGTGAATCTTTGACCAAGCAGAAAATTTCTCCATCGAACCAAAGCATACACAACTGCCACAAGCTCAAGATCATGATTCAGATAATTAAGCTCATAATCCTTGAGTTTTGAGACTCAAAATCCACTACTCTGCCCTCCTGCATCAACACACCTCCAAGCCATGCTAAGGAAGTATCCGTGCAAATGAGAAGCTCACCCGAGGATCTAGCACTTTGGAAGAATAGGTGTTGTAGTGAGACACTCCTTCAATGTCTCGAAGGCTTCCTCACATCTGTCTAACCAAACAAACTTCTTCCCTTTCCTCTGGAGGGAAGTGATGGGGTTTGCAATTTGAGAGAAGTCCAGAACAAATCTCTTGTAGTATCCTCGCTAATGCCATGAATTTACATACCTCGGTCACGTAAGAGGGCGTTGGCCAATCCATAATAGCTCTAATCATGGAAGGATCAATAGAGATACCTTCCCCAAAAAATGATACGACCCAAATACTACACCTCCATCTAAAATAATTCACACTTCTCCAAGTTCCCATAAAGGTGCTTCTCCCAAAGACACTGAAGAACCTGGTGAAGGTACACCTCATGCTCCTCACGTGTACGTTAGTAAATCAAAATGTCATCAAGGAAGATGAGCACGAAGTGAACTAGGAAGGTCCTAAATACCCCATTCATCAAACTCATAAACACTGCGGGGGCATTGAAACCAAAAGGCACTATTGTGAACTCATAGTGCCCATATCTCATATAGAAGGCGGTCTTATGAATATCCACCTCCGTAATCCTCAAATGATGATATCCTGACATAAGATCAATCTTATAGAAAATGGTGGCTCCCTTCATCTGATCAAACAAATCATCAATGCGTGGAAGGTGATAATGATTCTTGATCGTTACCTTGTTTAGCTAGCAGTAATCAATACAAAACCGTAAGGACCCATCCTTTTTCTTCACAAAAATCACTGGTGCACCCCAAGGGGAAGGGGATACACTAGGATAGATAAGGCCTTTCTCTAAAATCCCCTACGCCTACAACTTGAGCTCACAAAGCCTTAGGGTGGTCATCCGATAAGGTTCTCATGAGATAGGATATGCTCCCGTAACCAAATCTATATGAAAATCTATCTCACGTGGGGGTGGTAACCTCGGTAGCTCCCCTGTAAAGACATCTGCAAACTCTCTCAAAACGGGGTGATCATCCAGTGATGGTCCACTAGACCCATCCTCCGATCACATCTTGACCGTAATAGCATACATTTGGTAACCCCACCGTACACACTGCTTAAGCTACATAGTAGAGATGGCACAAATAGAAATGGGTCTCCTAACCCCTGAAATCACTCACTCAACTCCTAAATCATCCACACAAGATATAATATTTTGATAATAATCCAGTCTAGCCTTACGTGCAGACAACCAATCCATACCCAAGATGACTCCATAAGAGCCCAAAGGAAGGATACAAAGATCTGAGGTAGTGGTGAAAGGTCCTAAATCCACTACTACACACTCCTTAACTAAGGAGTCTACAAAGATCTTGGCCCCAGAAGCCATCTCAATGTCCTAACTATGACCCTACCTAATTGCCACTAGCTTGTATCCCTCTACTAAATATCGTGCAATGAAAGAATCGGAAGAACTAGAATCAAACAAGATAAAGGTAGGAATACCCTCAATGTTACTTGTAGTCTCAATGATTGTACTCTGATGCTCGGCCTAGTAGTTCTTAACCGCTATATAAATCTTGTGGCTGTGTCCCATGTCACCAACAGTTGGCTCTGAGATCTACATCTTACCCTTGTTGTTAGGGGTTTGTGGGTAGTCTCTCCAAAAATTTCCAGTAACATCACAACCAAAACATACACCTGATCCTCCCCAATGAGTAGCATCTCTAGTAGGTGCTCACGGAAGTCGTGCTATGGATCCTTATGATCCATTGGTGGTCTCTGTTGCAGCCTCTTCTGACGATCTCCTGTTGACTCAGCTGTAGGTCCACCCTGTGGCTTGATGTGACCCCTAGGAAGAGGCCCTATACTCTTACCTCTTTGTGCATCAACTCTCTGTGGAGGTCTATAAGGTGGGTGGGATTGTTGCTGCTTTACTACTATTGGGGTCTAAATGATGACCTGTGAAGAACTCGGAGACCACGAGGAGGAGGTACTCACCCCTTGATTTGTTGTCCTTCATCGATGTATGTGGCTCCGGATTGAGTCTCTAGCCTGTTGGGTCTTCCCGAGTCTCCTCTGCTATGTAGGCCTTCTCAACGTTCTCTACTAAAGTCTATGGGTAGTGGATCCAAACTACACCTTCGATGTCTAGGTTCAGGCCCCGGATGAACTTGTGGATCCACACCTACTCATCTTGCATGTACTCAACATACTAGAGTAGATCCAAAACCTACTCTCATACTCTGCTACTGAAAGAGATGCCTATCGAAGGTCATGAAACTCATCTATCCACTACTGTATGAACCTCTATGACAAATATCTACTCCGGAAACATTCCTCAAAGAGATCCTAGGTAATTGTATCAGAATCAACATAGAGCTTCTACTCCTCTGTCCTCCACCATACTCCTGATCCATCCCTCAGTAGATGGATCACAACATGAACTTTTGTGTTGCTAAAACAAGGAAAGATCTTGAAGCATTCTGCTCAAGCTCACCAACCAGGCCTTTGCCTAAAATTCACCTATGTCACTAGAATAATGTGATAATCAAAGCTTTAGTATCTCGCTAATGTGATCTCGTAGTTGTGGTCCGAAAGCCTCTAGGTCTCTCTACATGCTCATTCTAAAGCCTAGGGCTCGAGACCTCTCTATATGTCCCGAAACTCTGGTCACCCTGTCCCCTCTTTGGTGAATCTTCCCTGGTGACTCAGATTGGAGTTCTCTCCTCTATACTCCTCATTGGGTCAAGGAGATACGGACCCTCAATGGAAATGTCCCTATCATGTCTGGCTGCACGTCCTCATATTAATCCTCCGCGTAGAGTAGCATTAACATCCTAAAGATTCTGCAAAATATGGGGTAGGATGGCTACTACATCATGATCTGGTGGTGGTAAGTCTAGGTCTCTGTGAAAAGACCCCTCATCCCATTTGTGCCTCCTGCACAGACCAAGGTGAGAGTTATTCCATCTTTCTAAGTTTTATTTAGTTTCCATGTTTACTAAAATATGTAATTTCTAACTAAATTGTGTTCTAGATTTAAAAGTGTGCTACGTTTAAGTTTCATGTCTCCAGTTTTCTATTATGCCCAATGGTCCAATCTTTTGAACCACTACTCTAATACCAAGTGTAACACGCATTAAAAACAACCCACTTGAGACCCAAGAAACAACCTAGGATTAGTTAGAAAAATTATGGAATAATTTTATTTTTGTTTAAAAGAGTCTACAACCAAAGTTACTAGGCAACAATGACAGCCACTAACAAGTTCCATAACAATTCAAAACCACTAGAACAAAATTTTCTTTTATTAACAATTATTAGAGGTCACAAGGTCCAAAATTAAGGGTTAGAAGGTTCAATAAGGTTCAGAGGGTAATTCCTCACCATACCCACTCTCTAATAGGCTTAAATATTTAACTTGATTTTTATCACACTTAATGCATTCAAAAAAATTGTAAATCATTCCCATTGGATAGGAAATTTCCTCACCTTTCCAATGATATAAAGAACTCCTCCTAACTTCTCATGAAACTCAAGTTATGGGCGGTAGACCTTGGGGTGCAAATTTTCCAAAGAGCAGGCTTGCAAGCCCAGGGGAGGAATTTTTCCACAAGCACGGGCCTGCGGGCCGCAAGAATGTTTTTCACCCAAGAGGGATGCATGGGTCGGCAGGGAAACATTCCAATTTTTGAATTTCAGTTAAAATGCACAAACACACAAAGGAACCCACGCCTTTACCGACGCCAACCACGCCACACGCCATACCCCTTTTGGCTACTAGCTGGTGGGATATCGGGAATGTTAGAACAATTGGCAATAAAAATTAAAGAGCATAAAATGATAAATGTGTTACGCACCTCTGCCCTTACCTAAGGCGGCCACATGGCAGCCATCCATTGGCTGCGGTCTTCCAAGGCAAGGAGAAACTTTAATATTTTTTCCTGAGAAAACTACAAAAAAAAACCAATGACCTCCGCTCTTCCACCATTGCCTTGTGCTACCACATGGCAGCCCCTGATTGGCTATGGGATGGCAGGGGAAAACTTGGAAAATTTTCCCAAAAATTTCCGAAACGCAAAGAGGAAAAAGGGACCCGCTCCGCCGCCAATGCCTCGTGACGCCACGTGGCATCACCTGATTGGTCGTAGGGCAGCAGAGTGGTGGGGAAAATATGGAAAATTTTCCCAAAAAATTTCCTAAGGATTTTAAGGGAAAAATTTGGGCCACGGGCCCGCCAAGGAAATTTTTCCCAAAATTTTCTGCCAAGTGAAGAAAACTTCAAAAGGCCATAACTTTTTATAGAAAGCTCGGTTTTGGAAAACAAGGAATTTCTGGAAAGATCTCAAAGCCCTATTTGTAAAAGACACATTAATTTTAGATTTTGATAAATTTTAAGTTGTAAATTTTAAGAAAAAAACTCGTAGGACTTTTAAAAGCAAACTCGTAAATTGTAACTTATAAATTTTGTTCAATTTTATCTTCCTTATCTCTCAACATGTCAAATAGATATTGAGGATTGTTCTAAGAAGAATTTAGGATAAATTTGAAAGGTAATTTTTCTTGACTGATTTTCAATTCAAATTTTTACAACTTCGATAACAAACACGGAAAACATTCACCATTCACACAAACCAAAAAAGAAATAAAAGAATATATGAAGAGCTAAGCTCCTACCTCTCCATGGTAGATTTTGTTCCAATACAAAAAGATTTCAATGTCAAAAATACAGTCCCAAAATTAGCAATGCCCATGTATGAAATACTCTCCTATCGCTAAAATCAACATGAGCTCCCAAGAGCCAAGGAAAATTCACCCCCAAATGAAGTATGCAAAATGTTCAACAACCCAAAACAAAGCAAGGAGTTCCAATTTTATAGAAGAGGGAAGAGAAGAGGATGAGGTGGATCCATGTAGGATTCCACATCACACATCCTCAACTCCAACACAAAATTCAAATTCATTCTCCAATGCACAATAAAGAGGTGGGTGAATAATATGACAAATTACTTACACACTCCAAAAAGCCCACACCCCATAAGGACTGCAAATTTAAAACATGAAGAAAGTGCAATTAAAACATGCAACTTGACTTTAAAAAATGCATTAAAAAGGTCTAAAATCAACCCTCCAACCATAGGTATGGTTAGTAAATAAAATTAACAGGTATGAGACAAGTTTTACTTGTCCCACAAGCCTCCAAGTACAAATTCAAATTTCCAAGGAGGTGAAGTGTTTTATACTCCAAAATCTGACTTACACAACTCTTACACATACTTACACATCACTTACACATCACTTACACATACTTACAACATTTAATACAAGAGCCAACAACTTCTATAATTACTTTCTTATATCCCAAATTTGATTAATTTATTTATTTTAACAATATGATTACTCACATTAATTCTCCACAATTAAAAGAATAATGAAAGGGGTAAATGCATCACAAAATAAACACATGCAAACAATAATAAAAAGGAACCACATTAATAAAATACACATAACCCCTTGGTCACATTCAAAGGTAATCCCCCCCATGGGAATCCCTAACAAAAAAACACACACACACACACAAAACATGTTGCCATGGTGACCTTGTTGAATTCATCTAGAATTCCAATGTGGTTGGTCTCCAATCCTCGATGTTTGTTGTGATAGTTTAACCTGCAAAACACAAATACCTCCTTCAGCCTCGTGGCCATATTAGAACATCCAACATGATATAAATATAATCACAAAATCATCTATACACATGAATCACAACAACATTAAGGTAATCACCAATATCACTTACATATTATATCAACAACTATATCATTATCATATAATGTCCATTTTCTAGGTCTAATCGAATATCCAAAAATCACATGTCCGAACAACATTCATAATATATCCATGTCGATAGTATATCATCATCCACATATGAAGTGTCTCTAATAATCATCATGCATCATAACTAAATCAAGATCAACAAAGAATCCATGGTCCAACATCTAACATCATATTAAATCAAAACCATAATAATGTCCATAATATAATCAATAGTATCAATATCAGTATAAAAAGGTGTCAAAGGGAAGTGGGCACTACATTACCTGACCGATGTCGATCATACCTGACCGATGCCGGTTACTGTATTTTCTAGCAAGTTTCCATTACATGCTAAACTAAAGTAATTGAGCTCCACAACTCAACAACCTTCATTGAGATCAAAAAATAACTCTTGAATTTTCTACGCAATAGAAGAGATTATTCTTACAACTGAAATCTTACATGTGATATATTCTTGTGTAACTACTCTATCATTTTGGTCTTCTTCCATTTGGAGAGTTCCCTTTGTCTTCTAGGTAATATGGCTTAGGACAAGTTTGATATGCATACATGTATACGACAAGACTCTTCATTGTGCTCTATAACCTCTTCACATCCTTCCTAACTCATCATATCTCCTTCAAATTTCATTAGAGCTTTAAACTTTTTGATGGAGGACTAAAAAATTTAAGTCATACACCTATTTCATTAAACTTAATGCTTGAAGCTCCTACCCACTCTAAACCATGGAAATGAGAGACTGTTATGTGTAGACAAAATTTTGATGCAAAGAGAATCCTCATCACTCTCATTCAAGCAATAACATACTTATTAAATATGCAACTCACAAACCTTAAAACTCAGAAATTTTACCTTTGCATGGTGATCCTATTCTCTCTTCACTTCAACTTATCATGGATTCTAAAGAAATTTTCTTGAAGTTAGTCATCCTTATCCAACTCATCGTGTTAACATCCAGCCTCATCTCAAGATATGTAGGCCAATTAACTTTACATTTAAGAGACATTTAAAACATGTTTCAAAACACCCAAATACCAAAGTATTGATTTATATGGATTTGAACGCTTCAATACACCTCATCAAGACTAACCCCATACATAATTGGAATTGTTTTTGTATACTTTTGAGAGCTACTAATTTATTTCACTATATCTTGGAAGAATTCACTCAACTAGCTTCATTTCTCCAACATGTCAACTAAGCTCCAGCGTTCTCAAGAACCAATCTTGGCTCCTCATGTTCAAAACATATTCAAAGTTATCTCTAATCTCAAATAAAAATTTTAATAGTTCATGGAGATCCCAAAAAAATGTAACGTAATTAAAAATCATACCTTGTTTGAACAAAACTTCATCTACTCACTTGTAGCAACAAGCTTCTTCTCAAGCCAGTTTGAGCCAATTTCACACCTTGAAGTTTCATCATGAAAACACTTAAATAGAAAACCTAAATGGAATAAAAACTTAATTTTGGACATGAAAAAAATTATCATGGTCATATAATGTTGTCAGCATCCAACTCACATTGTCTCTTCATACCTTCATGACTAGTCTTGTATTCTAGGATTTCATAGTAGTAGGAATGAAAATGCACATGTATAATACAATTTTATTCTCATAACCACCTTATATTATTACCTAGGCATTGAGAGCACATCAAAAGGTTCCTAGAACACTTCACATTTCATTATGACTCCATCGTTTGAGCTCTTTATGCTGAAAAGTCTACAAAACATGTGATTTTTATGCAGCCCACCATGTTTCATGAACGCAAACCACCATGAACATGACCTCTCGATGAGTTACATACACACTAAAATTGTTTTATAGGTATAAAAAGTTCATTTAGAGGCATAAACAATCAATTTTTTTCATATCACTTAGAACTAAGGTTTAGGAGGGTTTTATATAGTGTCTAGAAAAATGGATAGAACATTCTTGTCCTCCATCCTCTTGGCTTTAGAATTTTTAAAAAATATATATCTCTCTATTCTATTCAAAAGAAATCTCTTATGATTTATAAGAAGAATGCTTGTCAATTTAGATGAAATTTTAAGAAGTCAAGGCATTATTTTGGCAAACCTTGCTTAGCCATGTTTTGACAAAACTTCAACATCTTACAAAAAAACCCATCCTTTAGTCCTAAAATTTGGTCCACACCTTAATGAATACCTCCTCCATGATCTCCAATGGATAATTTATCATGGTTCACCTTGGAAATTCCAACCCCGTCTCATTTGGGAAACATTTGGTCTCTAGTTTTGAGGAATCATGCACTATCAACCTGTATGGATGCTCAAAATTCCTCTTTATACAATTATGAAGCCTTAAAAATATCACATATTATAATTTCATGCCCATTCCATGCTTGGTTAGTATCCTCTTTCCTTCACTCCACCATATTATTTCCATTTACTAATTAGGCCTAGGATTAGGCCTACTTAACTAAGCCATCTCACAAATTTCACTCATGTACCCATGTAATCATCATTTTGACCTTATTTCCACATCATATATATGATAAAACATGTATAATATCATCCTAATATGCTTTAACATCATCACCTTACTTGTACTAGTCACTAGTTTCTCAAGAATTAAGTGTTTAATTAGGCGTTCGCTACCCTTTTCTGTTATGCCTTGTCGGACTCACTCCAAGCTCTCCTTCAACTCTCTTGCATCTTTATTTACAATTAATGTACCTTTTACATCAATGAAAACTCACTATACTCATTTCAACACTTAATTTGTGATTGATCTTAAACTCCTCTACTTCCACTTGGCTTCAAGGCTCAACAAGCCTTGAAATCCCCATTTTGAACCCAACCTTAAATTCTTTTTGTGGTGTATTATTTATCAAGGTCTCCCACTGGGATAGCAGTTATGTCATATTGGCCTCCCCAATCCTAGATTCTCTTGTTTTGATTGGCATGAATCTTTCAAACATGATTTTGTACTTATCCTCGTGCCCAATATGTTTGTAAATGGATACACTCTCTCTTTCTTTCTTTCCACCCTAAATTATTTGATTGGAAAGCTGCCCTTTTTGGTGACTTTTTAAATTTACTGTTCATATTATCTCCATTTGAATTTTTTTGGGCAAACATTCTCTTCTAGTCGTGGAAAGATAGAAACAATGTTATTCTTCAACAAAATGAGATTACTTTAGAGCTAACCATTAAAGACAAAGTGTCTATCGTATCCTCTTTGACTTTCAAGATCCAAGCCCACATACAGAAAGTAGCGCCAAAATTCACACACCTACAACAAATTTTGGATAAGCTGGGGGAGCACCCCTTGCACTATTATTCCGATTCCTATAAAGGATGCTCAAGCCACTACTGCAACCCGTGTGACACATTGCAAAATCCTCTCTTACAAGTAACGTCTATCTCCCCTCGGGGTTGTCCTACTTCATTCACTTCTAGACTAGGTCAAGTCCATCGCCTCGAGGAAAGGCTATGAGCAGCTCCTCCAAATAAAAATCTCTTCATATGGTAGCTAATTTTAGAGGGTCTTTTCCACCTAGAGGGGGTATTTATATGGTGCTTATGAGTATTCAAATTCCATATCATGTTTCATGATGGCTAGACTGTTGATCCTCCATGTGAGGACCTAACTTTGGGGGTATTCATCCCTCCTAAGGATGATCCTCCTCTACATTATAGTGTTGTTTCCCTATAATTAGGTTTGTGCCTTTTTAGTTTTGTTTTTCTTCAGTTGTCTTAATGGTGTGTCTTTGCTGACTTTTTGGGCATTTCATTTTTGTGGACCCCGAATTGTCTAGTCGCCACTATTATAAAACTTTTTTATTTTAATATAAAGGACCATTCCAATAGTATTATTCATTTAATTTAGCTACATTATAAACTCTAGCCAAAGGCGTTACTATAGTGGCAGCAGTGGTTATTATGAACCAACACAATGTATAATAGAAAAAATTATGAACCGACACAATATTTGGATAGTTAGGAAAATCTATAAATAACAGAAATCAATATTAGATAAATCAAAATTCGAAATAACAAATCAATCCTAGAAATAAACAGCTGAGAACGAGCAGAAAATAATAAATTAATCCATCCTTGGAGCAAATAGTAAAGAAAGAGCAGAAAATAACAGATCAATTCTTAGAACAAATAGCATGATCAGAAAATAAAAGGAAGGACAGATCTCCCACGAACCGCTTATTAAATACACCTTTTGAAAAAAAAAAAAAAAAACATATAAGACCCTGTTATTGCCCCCATTTTCGTTTGTGACAGCTGTTAGCGAGAGCTTAGTTCAATATTTTTCCCTCTCCTCACGCAGCCTCCTCCTTCGTTTTTCCTCCTGCAAACAAAATTAAAAAAATTAGAGAGAGTAGATAAAAACAAACATAACTAAAGATAAAAATGAAATTAATGCGTGAGTTTTTAGGGTTAGGTTTAACTTTATGTTTTTAGATTATAATATTACATATTAGAATATTATTTTATATAATAAAAATAAAATCAATGTGTTGCTTTTTAAGGTTAGGTTTATTTTTGGTTTTTAGATTAGATTTTTGTGTGTGTGTGTGTTTTTTTATTTATATATTGTAGAGTATGCCGATTAAGTTAGAGAGAGTAGATAAAAACAAACAAAACTAACGATAAAAATGAAATTAATGCGTGAGTTTTTAGGGTTAGGTTTAACTTTATGTTTTTAGATTATAATATTACATATTAAAATATTATTTTATATAATAAAAATAAAATCAATGTGTTGCTTTTTAAGGTTAGGTTTATTTTTGGTTTTTAGATTAGATTTTTGTGTGTGTTTTTATTTATATATTGTAGAGTATGCCGATTAAGATCCATATTAGTATATAGTATATAAGATATATGTAAATATTTATGGGTAAAAAGGTATTAGTTAAGTTTTGAGTGGATTTACGGTGGGTAATATAGTGTAGTCATGTATTATAATTATGTAGTTATGTTTAGTATTTATATTTATATTCTCTTTGAATCTATATGTTTTAAGAATGTTAAAATTAGTGATATAATTGTTTTATTATAATTAATAAATATTTTATTTTAATCTATATGTTTGTTAAATTAGGTATGGTTCGCCCACGTTTGTCTTTCAAAACTGGAGAACAATGAAGAGAATACACTCGACAATATCGAAGACAACAACATGAACAAATGAAAGAGGAACAAAGACAACAACGAAATCAAAGTGAAAGAGAAAGACGTGCTAAACATAGGGTTGAAATACCAGTTGAAGAACTACAAGCAAAAATGAGGAGCACACAATGAAATGGTAGCACACCGTGCTCTAACATCACAAGATGATCAACATAGATTAAGAAGAAGGTTGCAAAGAAAAATACATTTAAATACTTTCACAGATGAAGAACGACAAAGACTACAAGAGAAAAATCATCTAGCAGTCCAAAGGCATCGTCAAACTAATTCTAATGTTGAGGTTAACTCAAAAGGAATGAATTCATTTACCATAGATCATGTGTTACAGACACCAAAAAATAGAGACCTAGAAGTAGATGTTGTAAATAATATACAACATAACAATGATCAACAAGAATATGTGACATCTCAACGTAGGAGAATAAGACAACAAAATAATCATGAGATAGATTTCAAGACTATACATTCATTGTTTCGACATCAATTAGATAAAATTACATCTCCACACGTGTGTTACATTTGTCAAGAGAGTTATGGTGGAATGAATATACGATGATCTCCCGAAGGACCTGTTTGTAGTAGATGCCGACAAGAAAAAGGCATCAATAAATTTTCTGAAGCTAATAATATGGATCCGGTCACAACCACCTGAGTTGATGAACTTGACTCAAGTGGAGGAGATGTTGATTTCACGTGTCAATCCAATTCTTCAAGTTACCCATGTAATAGGAGGTCAATACAAATACAAAGGACATACCATTTGTTTTCCACAAGAAGTCAAAGAAATTGCAAAAGTTTTACCACATCATATTTTAGATCTTCCAATTATCATTGTGCAGAGAAAGCAACAACGTGGAACGACATACAACTTCACAGTGAATAGAGACCGAGTTTATAAAGCACTTAAATATAAAATTGATCATGACAAGTTCTATAGAGATGTGGAGATTGATGAAATGGCTTTACAAGATCTTCCTCACAATACGACATCTAATGTCTTTGAAAAACTAGACTCCATCCAGATGGAGTTTGATACAAATTTAAATGAGTTTGTTTTCACTGGTCCAACACTAGAGACAGATGAAGAAAATGTTATAAATCACACCTCGTCTATGGCCACTAAACCACCTAATGCCCCAAGAGAGATGGAAGTCATTTGTGCTTGGGTAAACAATCCAAACACAAAACCTGGTGAAATAATATCTTGGCCACAAATTGGAACATCTCCACTGAATGAATATGTGACAGAAGGTTTACTAGACATGGCATTTCCAACCCTATTCCTGATGGAAGGTGTGACTGGATACAACCACAATTAAAACATGTACATTTACATGAATATGTGAAACATTTAATACAATACAGATATAATTGTTTTAGAAAATATCTAAGGTTTTAAATATTTTGCATTGAATAGGATAATGCAAAATCAAGCACAAAATTCATAAGTAGTTTTTGTAAAGAAAAGTCTTCAAGAATTACTAATTATAATTGATGAATTACATGAAGACATGGAGAATATGCCATAATCTCATCTTGTTGATCGTTTAATGTGATACGGAACTACATTACAAGGAACATGTTCGTATTGGCCAAAGTGTCGTGTAAAATTAATGGATTTTCTACATCAAATTGGAACACCAACCTTATTCTTTATTTTAAGTGTAGCAGATACGTCTTGGCCAAACCTTCATTCACTAATGCCAGGAAATCCACCAGAAAATCCACATGAAGCACAAATATGGAGACGAGAAAACATAATTGACCATCCTCATATCGTTTCTCATTATATGCACATTCAAAATACTATATTCTGAAGAGAAATATTAAAAAATTTATGAAAGTATAAGATTTTTGGTGTAGATATGAATGGAAACATAGAGGATCTCCCCATGTCCATGGATTCTTATGGTTTGATGGAGCACCTTGTATGAACACTTTAGAATTGAAATATAGTAATGAAGTTAAATACATCTAAAACTATTTTGATGGAATTATACATGCATGGAATCCTCGGGGTGATCCACATCAAAGGAATATATGTAACACCCGAGAAAAATTGACCGCATGTGTGATGTGCTAAAACAAACCACTTGAGACCTAAGAACAACCTAGGATTAGTTAGGAAAAATTATGGATTTTTTTTTTTGTTTAAAAGAGTCTACAACCAGGTTACAAAACAATAGTTATCACTAACAATTCTAGAACAATTATAATCCACTAGAACAAAATTTTCTTTTATTAACTATTATAAGAGGTCACAAGGTCCCAAAAATTAGGGTTAGAAGGTTCAATTAGATTCAGAGAGTAATTCCTCACCATACCCGCTCTATAACAAACTTTAAATATTAAACTTTATTTTTCTCAAAATTAAATCATTCAAAATTTCCCTAAATCATTCCCAATGGATAGAAAATTTCCTAACCTTTCCAGTGATATAAAGAAGTTCTCCTAACTCCTCATATTTCTCAAGTTATGGGTTGGCGGGCCTTGCGTGAAAATTTTCCCCAAGGGCGGGCCTATGGGCCCAGGGGAGAAAATTTTCCCTAGGGGTGGGTCAGCGGGCCGCGGAGAAAAATATTTCCCCAAGGTGGGTCTGTAGGCCACAGGGAGAAATTTTTTCCTTGAGGAAGGAGTCGGGTCAGCGGGGCCATGGGAGAAATTTTGGAAATTTCCGCGTGGGGCGAAGAGCCACCTTCACCCATTCTCCCATGAGTCTACAAGTCCACAAGGGACACGTGGCACCTATTAAGCTAGCGTAGGGAAAATGGGGTGGTGGAGATAAAATATTTTTAGTGCCCCGAAGGGAAAAAGGGTAAAATTCACCCGCACCTCCACCGACGCCTAGCGATGCCACATGGTAGCCCCTGATTAACTACGAGCAGTGGCGATCTTTAGAAATATTTCCCAAAAATTTTCCAAAAACACAAAAGGCAAAAAGGAACCCGCTCCTCTGTCCATGCCTTGCGACACCACGTGGCATCTCCTGATTGGATACGGGGCGGCGGGGAAAATATTGAAAATTTTCCCATAATTTTTTGGAAATGCTAAGGTAAAGAGGGATCCGCCCCTCCACTAAAGCCTCGTGGTGACACTTGGCCACCTCTCGATTTGATGCGGGGTGGCGGGGAAAATTAGAAAAATTCCCAAAAAATTTCCGAAGTGTTAAGGGAAAATTTGGACCCGCGGGTCCGCCAAGGAAATTTTTCCCAAATTATTTTTTGACGAAGTGAAGAAAAACTTCATAAGGCCATAACGTTTGATAGAGATCTCAGTTTTTGAAAAATGAGGACTTTTTGGAAATATCAAAACGCCCTCTTTTCACATGATTCATTAAATTCTGGTTTTGATAAAATTTAAGGAGTCAATTTTGTGAAAATGTTTTGTAGGCTTTTATAGTGCGAACTGGTAAATTTTAACTTATAAAATTTTGTTCAAATTTGTCATTATTTCTCCTTCAACATGTCAAATAGACATGGAGGTTTCCATTAGGAAAGTGTTAGGATATATAGAAAGTGTAAAATTTTTGGTTTGATCTGCATTTCAAAATTACAAGTTTCTTTTTATAGCAAAAAGCCTGCAGATTTGCCTTGGCTCGATTGGAAGATTTTCAAGACATTTCCTTAAGTTTTTTTAGTTTGGTTTGGGATCATTTTTTCCTCATTAAGTCTAATTTATTATTTCATTTTCCTCTTATCTATTTGCAAGGTTATTTGAACATTTGATAAAGGAATTTTACAAAGTATACAATGAATTGAAAGAAGTGTATACATTTACAGAATAGAAATTTACTATCTCTTTTGCCATGAAATAAAATATTAAATTCATTCCATGTTGGTCATAAATAGTTTTCTTTCTTTCAATCAAACATTAAAACAAGAATGCAGTTTCTATTCTTTCCAAAATCATATATTATAAACAAGGTAGAATAATACATTTTCTCCTCACATGTTTCACTTTTCCACTTTCCAAACAAGGATTTCATAGTGCATGTTAAACACATATTTCCAATGGAAATAATATCATATGAACAAGGAAAACACTTCCATTAATTCAAATGAAACTCTTACAACTTCCTTTCCATTTGATTTCAAAATACAACATATAAAATACGTATCATTCTTTCACATTCTTTCCAAAAAAATAGAATATAGAGTATAACTCTTTTACATTTCGAATTTCAACTTTCATTGTCAATACAAAGTATCTTTCCATTACAATTAATATACAGATCATCCACTTCAAAGTGGGAAAGGGCTACAATAAGATTTCATTTCACAAGGGACTGTCAAACTATCTTTTCTCACTCCTAGAATAGCAACATGCAGATTTCTCATTCCTCCAATTTGGTCACAATAGAGTAGGGGACAGAAATTCTCTCCATCCAACCAAGACATTCAATGAAAAGGAGAATCCATCCTTCTTCATTGGCCCCGAGCCCCAACCATAGTGCAATAAAAGATGTGATCCAACTCATGGCAACAACAAGATTCCACAAACACATAAGAAACATTTTCACAATAAAAAACAGTCCCAAAATAGGATGTAGTTTCCAACTACATTAAACATGAAAAACAATACTAAGGCTTTATCAAGCAAAGAAAATAAGTAAGAAACTGTGGGGATGATTCTTATGCCTCGAAAAGGTGAAATGGGTATCACCACCTGAATTACAAACCACGAAAATATAGTATCTCAAAACCTTCAAATTCCTTATGCCTCCCCATGTACCCCTTATTCGTCACATTTCCTTATGCCTCCCCAGCCTATTATGGCACCCCATAACGAGTAAAGAAATTCAATTTATTTCTTTGTAAGGTGGAACCTAAATCTAGACTCCCTCCTCCCTTATACCTCCCTAAAACACACTTGTGCCTCCCACAAAATAAACCACATAGTCTTCTCCTACACCATTCCTAAGCCATCTACCCAACAACCCACAAACATGCCAAAACATTCACACATTAACATTTTCATAAACAAAAAATAAGCATTGCAAGAGCCAAGCTCCTACCTCTCCGTGATGGAGTTGTTCCAAGTTCCAAAACAACAAGATTTATCCCAATGCAAGAAATCCAAATCATCCAAGAAAAAGCATGCAACAATCTTCCAAAACTTCTTTAAAGCAAGATCTCCAAAACAGCAAAAGAATTCACCCGAATGAAGTCTCCAAAGTGAAGCAACCCAAAACAAGGCAACGAATTCAAATTTTATAGAAGAGGGAAGGGAAGAGGATGAGGTGGATCCATGTAGGATGCCACATCACACGTCCTCAACCCCAAACCCAAAATTAAAGTTCATTCTCTCGATGCATAATAAATAGGTGGGTGAATAAAATGACAGTTTACTTACACACTCAAATCCAACCCACACCACAAAGGACTGAAATTAAATCATGTAAGAAAAGTACAATTAAAACCTACAAATTGCCTTCTCAAAAAGTATTATAAAATTCAAATTTCAACTCTCCAACCATAGGTATGGTTGGTAAATAAATTTAAGAGGTATGGGACAAGTTTAACTTGTCCCACAAGCCTCCAAAATCAGCCTCCAAGGACAAATTCGAATTTCCAAGAAGGTGGAGTGTTTCACACTCAAAAGTTAACTTACACATCACTTACACATCTCTTACAACACTTTAAATCAAGGCCAACAACTCTATTAATTACTTTCTCATGATATCTTTTAATTAATTAATATTAACAACATGCTTACCCACAATATTAATACAACATTTAATAAATAAAGAAAGGGGAAAATGCATCACAAAATAAACACATGCAACATTAAACAAAAGGGTCAAATAAATAAATACACATAACCCCTTGGTCACATTTAAAGGTGATCCTCCCATGGGAATCTCTAACACACATAAACATGCATAAGTTACAGGTGATCCTCCCATGGGAATCCCTAACACACACAAACATGCACAAACAAACACTAGTTGCCATGGTGACCTTGTTGAATTCATCTAGAATTCCAATGTGATTGGTCTCTAATCCCCTCATATTTGTTGTGATAATTTAACCTGCAAAACACAATGCATCCTTCGGCCTTGTGGCCATATCGTAACATCCAAAATAATATAAATAAAATTCTAAAATCATCTAGATATATGAATCACAACAACATCTAAGAAACCAACAAGATCATTTGCAATTTTAATCAACAACTATATCATCATCAATTAAAATCCATTTCTAGGTTTACTCATAATATCCAAATCTCACATGTCCGAACAACATCCATAATATAACCATGTTAAACAGTATATCAACATCAACATCTAAAATGTCTCTAATAATCATGATGTATCATAACTAAATCAAGTCAATAATAATCCATGATCTAACATCTAACATCATACTATAATAATGTCCATAATTATGTCCATAATATAATCAGTAGTATCATGATTAGTATCAAAAGGTGTCAAAGGGAAGTGGGAACTACAACATGAGACCCAAAACAACCTAGGGTTAGTTAGAAAAATTATGGAATAATTATTTTTGAAAAGCGTGCCCACAAATTGTTTTGAAAATGATAGTTGCCACATTAATGTCTCTAAGGTGATGACTTTAATAAATAATTTTCCATGATAACACAATATTTAAAATCTACATTATACTTTAATACATTGATTTGACTAAGCATGTTTAATCTCCCTAAGGATTATTTAAATAATAAATTAATTCCTACTAAAGTTGAATATTCCCCCATGGGGTGTCAAGGGTAAAAGTGGCCAATGAAATTAAATCCCAAGGTTATTTAATTTCTACAATGTTGAAACAACTAGCAAGGTCCCTTATTAAATGTTGGGTTAGGATAATGAACACTTCCCTTACCCCATAAAGTGACCCCTTAAAAAGTCAACTCATGTTTTAAAATTAAGACATTTAAATTAAAAAGGTAATTTCCATTCACCCACTCTCCACCTACTTTTTGTAGGGATGAATCTCATCCCTTGGATGGATTCAATTAGGACCCTTGATGAAGAAAAGAGGGCAACTAACCCTAAAGCATGCTTATGAAGTCTTCTTTCTCTTTTCATTTGTCTCATTGTTTCTCTTTTGTTTTGCAGGTTATTGGAGGAGGAAAGGAATCCATTGAAGGCCATTCCAAGATTTTGGAGGAGCTTACAAGTTGTATTAATTTTCTCATTTTGCTTATACCCTCTCCTAGGGTTTCAATGGATTCAAATATTTTATTTAGCCCATTTTGTTGGGTTTTCTCAAATGGGTTGTGGGTATTTTCCCCATTTTGTTGTTTTAGCTAGGTTGATTTATATTTTCACTTGGGTATATGAGAATGTGTGTGTGTATAT